>CAEGAE010067969.1:0-39220 GCA_903067095.1 Girardinus metallicus | reverse complement strand
GAACGTAGCTGGAGATAGGCACCAGCACCCCTCCCGACCCCATTAAGGGACAAGGGTGAACAGAAAATGGATGGATGGATGGATAGTTCATGGCTTGAAAATTATACTGACCATCATTTGCATTGACCATTTAAGAAAATCTGAGAAAATATCACTTGCATAATAATTTGGAACACAGTGTAAGTAAAGCCATGCTTGAACAATCTATGGTCTCAGGTGAAGCAGGTTTGGCTTGTATCGCAAAGAGTCAACAGAAACATAACATCTCTGGTTTTCAACATGGGTATATATTAGTTTTTTTTGTTGTTTTTTTTAAAACATAATTTCTGATTAATTTACTCAGGGGCCCTTTGGTACCAAATCTCACACACAGTAATAATTATTCACCCAGATTCATCTCAACTGGCAAAACATCACACATAAAATCTACCACATAGATTTTACCACATCATCGTATTTATAAGTAGCAGGTCTTTTGATGTGATATATTTCACAGCAATTTACATCTTAAAATCTCTAAAATTATCAAAATAATGTAATTCAACTTCTGGTGAAAAAGAAATGAAATTTTAAACTGAATAAATTTTGTATATGTCTACTTTGTTATGCACAAACATTTCTATTTTTGGCTTTTTCTTTCTTGTGCGTCCTAGGCTTCAGATTAGATTTAAATAGTTTTAATCATTTTAGAACCTGATATTTTTGAATGTTAAAGCTCTAGGACTGGTAGGGCCAAATTGACACATTGCGCTTTGTTAGTCAAACTCAGACCTCCTAGCAAAGTTCATCAACTGCAGTGGCATTTATAAACAGAACAACATAATTGGTTCGTATTGCCTAACATGCTGGGAGAAGGAGGACATTAATACTTTTGTCAGGACACATGACATGGTGCAGCAGGATAAGGATGAGCCGCAACAATGGGAAGAAAACTTGTCTGCTTGCTAGGCTACACATGTACGCTGCAAAGACAGTTTTAGTTATTGTGTAAGATGAAATAGGTTTTTTTCTAGTTGTTCAGGAGCAGTTCACTCATTGTTCATATTTTTATTAAACACCGGAGTACAATATTTTAGACTGAAATGTCAAGTAAACACAAAAGAGTGTTTTGATAGATGATGAAAACAATCATAATCCTTTTATTTGTACTGGCATAGTAGATTCTCACCATGTCAATTATATACAGAAATGAGTCTTTTACTTTTGGTTGAAAATACAATATAAATTTTAGATATGTGCTCATTTTATTTATTTCTGTCAGTTTATGTCTTTCTTTAGATGAGAAAATAAGTTAAGCCCTTAAAGTTTGGTCTGCCTTAACTACTTTTGGCCTGACAACTCAGCTGGATGATGTTTCCCAAAAACCTCAGCATACCGCTGCCCAAAGCAAACTCCATGTCCTCAGAATGAACACAGAGAAGCAATTTATCTGGAGATTTCTTTATGCAACTAATTTTCTTTCTCTTTAGCTAATTCATTTTGAGTTTTCCACTAACATTTGGCCCTTGTTACAGAAAAGCTGGTTTTAGATCAGCCAAACACAACCTGCAGTTATTCCCTTGTTAATTGGCTGAAAGAATAACTGACCTTGAGTCTGTGTAAATTATCGACCTGCACATTGTGTACGCCACTGCTGGACATACATCTCCAAGTCCAACACACACTTAAGTCTAAGAGGTTTCCTTAAGCTGAAGATGATGTGGTATCTTGATGTGGATATCCATCTCCAGTGTTAAAATCTGATTATCAGCATATTTTCTCCATCATGCACATTATGTAGTGTAATGGCACCGTCACATCATTAAAATCCTTGTCATCTGATATGAAACAGCCCAATAATTCCCCCTATTTGGATGGTGTATTAGCTAATTTGATGCAGTGAATTAACTCAACTGTCGGTAATGTGTTCACAATGAATTACTCTGTGTGGGCTGTGGTAGACAGCAATGTGGGTACATTAAGGATATGTCTTGACGTTATAAGATTACACAGAGATCTAATATCAGTGACGGTCTGAGATTTCAAATTATATCATCTCCCAATCTGACACGACGGATCAAGTTAATTTCATTTCATATTTATTTGCTTCTTAAAGCATCTCATCGTTGTTTGTGTTGAAGGATGTTTACTGTGACCCACAGCAGATCAGTGCATGACGGGCTGGTTGAACTGCACAATCCTTTTTTCTTATCAGATGTCTATCAGTCAAACAAATTGGGGTATTTATTGTGTATTTTCTGCTGCCTTCACAGTGATTACTTTGTTATCGTGTGGAAAATGAATTCGCATGCTGCTGTCAATCACATTTATCTCCTCTCAGTCATTTGCTGGGTGACCTTAAAATTCACTGGTCAGGTGTTTAGGTTTGTTTCAGGTGAATCTTTGTAGATTATTTCATTCTTTCTGTTACAGATTTGTCTTATAATTGTGATTTATTGTTTTCATTCTACCTACCCTGAATTAAGCTAGGGAAGAAACTTATGTGAATGTTAATATTTGAGACAAAAATTGTGTCCAGGTGTTTTTACATGATCTAAACTTGTATCTTTTAAATGTTCACATTGTGTTAGCTTTGCACATAGCCCTTTATACTCCAAATTACATCAATTAATACCTACAGTTTTTCACAAATCTTCAAAATCCACACAAAATCAATAGATCCACACATTTCTTTCTGACTTTTAAATTTCTTTGTAGAAAATAAATAAATATGTATATGAAAGAATATTGGGAAGCTGAAATACCTATAGACACAAAGCTAGTTGACAACCTATTGCAGCCAATCCAGGAGCGCCATTTACTTTTGTTGCCATTGATTGACTGAACCCCAAAGAGCAGAAATAAAGAAGACTTTAGATATTACATTAAGTGCTGTAAGAGTATTAACATATCTAACATGTTTATTGGTTATAGCTGTAACAGCAATATTAATGTAAAATCTTTACATCGGTGCATCCATATGTTTAATCTTTAAGCTAAATTAAAACACAATAATGACCACAAAACCATGAAACCTTTAAGCTCATGTGAATGCGTTTGTCATGTGATTCTTGTTGTAGCTACTTTTCACAGCTTTAATGGATTTCAGAAGCAGTGTGGAGTGAATAATTGGACACCAGACACTACTTATGTAGCACTACAACGAACCATGAAGAGAGAATATCGCAGGACTTTTGTTAATGTTCGTCCTTCAGCTCAGGAAAATTACATTCAGCTTGAAAAGCACTATGGATATTTGGGAAAAAAAAGTAGTTAATTTGTGAACTACAAGAGAGAAAAATTCTCTTGTACCTGTTGGCCAATAGCAGTAATGTTCCTCTTCATTCTCATTACAAGCAGCTGAGCGTCACTACACAATAATAAATGAAAGGGAGAAAAACACACAATATTAGTGATGGTCTGCCGGTAAACCAATGACACTCACTTATTTCATCTAATGCGCTTAAACAAAGCTCCCTGAATGTCGACACCAGAAAAATAAGACCACTGCCGGGGTGTGGATGTGTTGACTTCAGGCTTTTTTTCTTCCAACTCGGTGAGAGAAACACGCTTAAGCAATTGTGACTCAAAGTGTGTTGCAATCAATAAAGAGGCAGAAGACCAAAGGGCAAGCATTCAACCGCCTGCTCAAATCAGCTTCTTAACCTTCAGCATATCTGCAGGCCTGAAATGCTCACCTGCATCTCTGACAAGCGGCGGAGGCCATCTTGTGATTTGGCCTTTACAGTGTGAATACAGACTTCCTAAATGGTGTTTATAAGAAAAAAGTCTGAATTTTCTATCCAAACAACTAGCCTCTAGTTAGACATGTTCAAACCGTGACAGATTTTTTTTCTGCCTTTTACTTTGTTTCTTCTGCAAAACTTGAATGTATGACTTTTTTGACAATTAAATGAATGACTGAACATAGAAAAATACTCTGTAAATCCCTCTGAATCATGTCTTAAGGGGTCATGCAACATGGAACCTCCTGAGGATTTTCTTTTCTTCCTCTTTCCTGTTTCATCTTTTTGAGAGCAAGAGAAAAAAATCCTCCGTGCTACCGTTGCCTCATGCCTTTAAGTTTCTGCTCCACATTTCCTTTTGTCTTTGTTGTTGTTGTTGTTATTGTGTCGGTTTCCTTGACTATCCTCCTGTCTCACAGAAAAGACCAGTGCCATTGGATATCTCTCGCTTCGTATTGTCCCTCTGCTCAGAGAAATCCGTCTGTTTTTAATGAGCTTTGCGTCTGCGCCTCTCAGCCCGAGGCTTTCCACCGCTGACCTGTCGGCATTTGCTTCTCTCTGTCTTCTCCTGTCTCTGTCTTCCTCTTCACTTTTTTCTCTCGCTCCTTTTTCATTTAGATTAAAAATTAAATGATGCTAGAGACGCTTCAGTCCTCTGAAGCGTCCTATTGGACGTTTTAACTTGAACCTTTAGTACTCACCAATCACTTTAGCAGCAGTTGAAAGAGAAGTTTTAGAAAAGGCACCTTTGTACCTTCTTTGCAAACCTTCTCTGCTTTTCTATCAGCAGAATTAATTGTTTTACGAACTAATTTACTTTTGCGCATGAATCATCAGTACTTTCGCGGCTTTGCTAGATATTACCCACCAATCTTTTCAACATAATGAAAAGCGCAAGGCTATGGAGGCTGGAGCAGTTGGCCCAACAGGCAGACATTTGATCTTTACTCTGCTCTCCGTCAGTCTGGTAGGCAGTGGGCAACTGATGAGTACAATGACCTTTAGCAGCTGAGGTAGATGCCTTGGCAATTTTCAATCATGGCTGACTGAGAGACAGGACTCTGTCGCCAACCAAACTGGAGGTGGTGTGCTGCTGCATGACTGGATGCAACAACTGCTCATTTCTTCAAATTAAAGACAGAAAGCATTAACTGTAATCTGAGCGGGCAGCATCACCTATGTGCACAACTTCATCCAACTTTTATTTTAGTTTTTCAAATTTTATTTTGTACTTCATGTTGCATCGATATTTATAAATTATGGTCTGATCTTTCCTTAAACTTATCCACTTGCTAGGCAAATTTCTTTGAAGTTATTCTTGATATATAGAGCAATTTATAACATGTGAAGGTAACATACTTTATTGATTGTGCTATTAAACATCATTATGTGCCTGGGAAATACATAATACTGCTCCTTTAAAGCTGCAGTATGTAACTTTTACAAAAAAATGTTTTTCCTATATTTACTAAAACTGTCACCATTTTGTGACAGCATGCTATGAGACAGATGATCTGAGAAAAAATCAAGCTCCTTCCTACTACCATAGCAGTCTCTAAAAATGCACCAAAAACAACCAATCAGAACCATTAGGAGGGTCTTATCGCTGTCAATCAACCTTGTGTACACTACACAATGTGCTAATGGTGGAAGAACAATTTACTGTTTCAGGAATACTGTTTATCTGTGGCTATGCTAAGTAGCCTTAGCACTGGTGGTAGGCTATGTTGTTGATTTGCAGCGCTAAAACCCTCCTACTTGCTCTGATTGGTTGTTTCTGACTTAGTTATCTACTTCTGCAGTTTGTACTGAGAGCCCTGGGAGAAGGCAGAAAAGCTCAAATTTCTCACTGATTATCTGTCTTATACTGTCACAACGTGATGATAATTTTAAGAAATACATAAAAAACGTTTTTTTTAATAGAAGGTATATATTGCAGCTTTAAACAGTGAAACTCCTGTTATCCTATTAGATACTGTAAAACTCGCTTGTCTTGACCATGAGAAGCCATTCTGCTGGAAAATGTTTACACACTTAAGTTTATGTTCAGCTATATCCATCTCATATTTTTAGTAATTTTTCAAAACCAGCACAGTAGCAATTCAACAAATCAGAATTATATTTTTACACAACACTGAAATAAGGGAGTTTCATGTAAATAAAATGAATAAATGCTATAGGTCGCATACTGTGGTTATATTTTAGACTGTTTTAGAAGCAGCAGGTATAATTAATGCATTTCTGTTTAGAATAAAAGTAATTATATCATGATATATATTTTTGTTTAAGATTTTTACGTTGAGGTAAAAACATGAAATCATGGTGTTTTTCCTCTCCACATGAGTCTCATATCACCCTTTGCCTATGCAAAACTATAAAAAGCTGTGATGGATGTACAGTTCAGAACCTTATTTTTTATCAGAGAACTACTTTAATTTTCTTCTATTGACAATTTTTATATTATACGCTAAGATGAAAAACCTATTAGTCACAGAGAGTGTGAACGAAAAAAGCAGTCGCGTTTTGCCTTATTTACAGCATAAATGTCACAGTTTGCATCAAAGATATTTTGATTTATCATTTCTAAACATAATAAAGAGATTTTCTGGGATCATCTCTGGTTATATTAAGGTAACGTCAATCCTTTCTCTGTCCGTATAGTAAGATATGTTTGATAGACACTAGGACTGCTACACATTTTAAGTATTTGTTTAAACATTAAACCATCCATTGTCAAAATTCTTTATAATTTTATGAATTTGATGGTGTAATTTGCAGTATTACTGACAACTCTGAGATCCACTGCAAAGAAAGCAAGTCAAAGCAGCTCACTGTGTCAAACCTGTTTGTTCTGCTGTCACCTCTTTATGAAGTACCAAAGCTAGAGTCAGCTGCAGCTGAGTATTTGTCGCCCTCCCCGTATCTCTGTGCAACACACCCCACCCACAGAACCAAACACTGTTGCTGCTGCTCCTGTCATATTCTGGCTCTTTTTTATCCCATGTCACACCAGCCCCCACTACTCGCATTCTTCATGCGGTTTGACAGGAACAACATGTCAACAGAGACGTAAATGCTCCGTCGGATATGTTTTACAGATAAACAGAGAAGCCGCGAACAAGGTAGAGCTGAAGGTTTTTTGGTGATATGATGATTATTTTTGACATGAAAATATTTTAGGATTTTATTATTTATCAAGGCATCAAACTGCATTTCTCTGTGAAATCTAAAACAGGCAGCTGGTGTCCTTACAATGTATCTAAGAAGATGGAAGCCTGAATTTTTAGATCCACAAACTCATGTCAACCTGCAAGTTCAAGCCCACTACCTCAGATTCCTAACAGTTTCTAGATGGCATTTCTCATGAGTTAACTCTAGTCTTACAACAAGAAAAACTACAAGTACAGTTTTAGCAAACAAGAAAAAAGTACTATTAAAATAGTTTAAGTTTAAGTTCAATCTTAATTAAGTAATCAGAAAATGCATCTTAAAAACAGCAATGTAACATTAAAAGGTAAATTAAATTAACATGCATAAAAAATGCAAACAAGGAGCCAACAAACTGATCACTTTGAGGCCAAGGAGTAAAAACAGGGAACTCCTAGTAAACCTGTATGCTGTTTTGGCATCTTCTGCCTTTTATGGCACAGGCTGCATGTTGACTCACTACATGCAAGGGTTTTTCAAATCACTTTTCCAGAACCTTCTAGTAGTCCACCTTAAATAATTCACATGAAGTTTGGTGTAGTAATCTCAGTCATGTAGTTTGGGGAGATCAAGCAAAACTCTATGATATCTGATGTGGACAGTTTCATGTTTTAGCTGCCACTAAGGCATTTAAATCTGCCAGTTATTGCCTCATGTTCCAAGTTCATCTCTGGCTCAAAGGCTTCAGTTATTGACAAGCCTATAATATGAAAAAAAAAATATTGTATGGATTGACTAATCAATCAACTTTAGTTTGTAGCGTTTACATTATTTATTGCTTACTTTGGAGAGCTGCCATCTCCATGCTAGTGCAACGGTGGAAAGAGCTGGCATGTTTTAGCACATTTTGCTTTAAAGTTGCACAACAGCTTCAGTGAACATTGGTTGAGGATGTTTGCGTCGCTGGATGGTGATGGTTGCGACACACCCAACAAAACATAACTAAAAATGATACAAAAAGGCACAACTCTATAACAGAGCATATCTAATGTTGAATTAAACCAACGGCAATGTGCAATATGTGATTTCACTGAGCGATATGCGCTTCTCTATTTTATTGTGGCGTTCACAAGTCTTTTATTGTTTTGTAGTGTATTTAATTGCGGCAGCAGCTTTGTTTGTTTGTCCAAGACAAATTTCCCCCTGGTGACAATAAAGTGTTCACTAAAGAGGGGCAAAACATTTCAAACTCAGGTTCATCAATATGAAAATAAAAAATGAAACCACATGGTGTTGTCACCATGTGATAACGCAGAAGTTCTGAGAATTTTACACCCCTTGTCTCAATACAGATGCATTAATCAAAATGTGAGTACAGGGCTTGATTTGTGACAAAATGCCCCTCATTTATTCACATTCAACCACACGTAGAACGCATTTTTATACACGACAACCCATATACAGCTGTCCTGAAGCACTTTTTAAAAGACTTGAGCAGTAATTTCAAATAGTTTCAGTTCACTGTGTTTATCGAGTTAATTCTGAGCTTTAGTTTGCATAACCTGCAAGCCTGGCAGGCCTCTAAGCCGTTTTCACGCATAAAATGCTGCTGCCCGAATCGGAGGGTCAGAGCTTAGGGAAGCTTATACAGGCAAAAGGATTTGGGCCTTCCTCCAGCTTATAGGGATACTCCTGTGGTTTTATGTTTGTTTGCAGACATACATAATATGTATTTTTTTTTGTTTTTTGTAGTGTGTTTTTTTTTTTATAAAACTGTTTGCTACAATTTTTTTAAAAATGCATAAAAAAGAAAACTACTGTCTTTTTTGATGTAGTCAAATTAGCATAAAAAATTCTATGCTTATATGTCTTAAGCATCAATGACCTCCCCAACAGTTCCAGTCTCTTATCGCTTTGATTTTTCATACGCCATTCCTCTCTTTCTCTCAGTCCTGATGCTATCTGCCCGGAGGGTTTTGTTACCAAGGGCGTTTGCTGGAACTGCAGTTATTTTCCCTTCTTCCCAAAATATGTAATGCACCCCAGCCTGTCGAGGCAATTGCTGGTGCCTGAGCTGCTGGTCAATAAAGACGTGCAACGTGAAGCGCTTTCTGGAGGATGGGAGTAAAACATCTTGCACGCAGGGAGTCATCACTCTTCTGCTTAATTGGCCTTCACAGGAGAGCAAATTAGTCTCTTCAGTGTGACATAGTACTTCTAGAGACACCTGTCCCTGATTGGATGGGTAGGGTTTGTACCCAAGAGAAAGCTTTTGTTTATGGAAATAACATATATCATCTTGATCTAATGCTTTTGGTGTATTCTGCTGTAAAGAAAGTTTTTGCCTTGTAGTTTTTTTTTTTACATAATTGATCAATCTTTCTCTTTTAAGGTTTTTTCGAACACCCAAAAGCTACACAGCGGTATCACACACGTTATGAAGCCTGTCAGAAGTATTTATTCTAAAAATGTATAAAGGAAAAGCTTAAAAGCATAATGCCTATCAAGTAGGTAACTGCCTGCTCTGCAGTCCCCCAAAAACGCAGTTTGTCAGAGATATTTCTTCATCGCTCCATCCCATCAGATCTCTCTCTCTTTCTGTCTCTCTGTGCCAGCTGTAATAAAACACTAGCAGACCTGTTTGTGATATTGCACATCAAAGACAGAGTGAGCTAAGTAGCACAGAACCTCATTTCCATACCCTTCCAAAGCAATCTGGAGAATCTGTCCCTAGCTAATGTAGCTGCCATCATTACACCAATGCAAAGGTAGGGATGAGTCTATGTTTAATTCCAGTGAGGAGCTTCCGAGCTTCATTTAGGAGTAGATTTTCTCCACCTAAGCTGTATAATAATGTTAATGTGCAATAGGGAAGGTACTCAATGTGGAGAGGAAAACTCCTAGGAATTAATAAAACGTTATCTGTAACTCTGAAATGTCTTTTTGATCTTAGGTGGTGCAAAGTTTACAAGTGAACTAATTGACTTTCTCAACTTTAAAATGACTCATTTAAGTTTGTGTTAGACTCTGTAACCCCAGACGCTGATCTAACTTAATCTGTTTTAAATTTCATGTCATTACTGTAAAATCCAAAGTAGGTACCGCTAACATGGTGGAAACTTTCACATGTGGAGACACCTTTAGGTAAGATGGCCTTAAATTACTCCTCTCTATTTCTGTCACTCAGAAAAGTGAACGTTTCAAAGGGTATAGTTGTTAGGAAAGAAGCCTTTATAGCAGAGAAACAAACGGGTGAGCACATTAGAGGTTTGTTCAGTTTTAAAAGTGAAGAAGCTTCTGTGATAACTACATAATTACACCTCTATTAACCCTAAGTTGTTGGAAAATACTGCAGGCTAAGTTGTTGAGTGAGGGCCACATGGTGGTGTTTTATCACAGCTTCCTTACAGAAAAGGGGTTGAATGTCAGCTGGTGTCTTTCTGAGGTAGTTCCATGTCGCATCCCTGACTGACACTTAAAATCCAAACATATCCATGAGATTGGTGATTTTTAGGTAGATTATAAATCTGAATAGAGATGGTTCCTTTTTTCCAATAGGGATGTTTTTATTTTAAATGGTCCTAGTTCACTTTTATAAGACAAAAAGAGCCCAAACATTTATGGCCCAGAACCCATTTCCTGCAGAGTTACAGCTACGTTTATCCATACCGTTCATGAATCATGATTTATTATTGCGTTAAAAATTCACACGGGGTGCAAAGTCAAAATGCCATAATGTTTCTCAAAGGAAGTCTGTCTCTTGAAGTTTTGTGTAGTAGCAGTAAGCAATAGGTCATCGGTCAAGATTAGCATTAGCATTTCTTTCAGCTAAATTATAACTGCAGAAGGTTGTGCCATGTTCAAATTCTTTATGTTGCAACATTTTGGGGACTCTGTGGGAAAACCAAAACCTAAACCTGTTAGAGGAAAAGACGAGGCATGTGTTAGCACTGTAAGGAAATCTTGCCGTACACTGCCGTTCAACGCCTTACGGTGCTGAAGCTATCGTTTCGCTTAAGGCTTAGCATTAGCTTAGCAAATGAAACCTGAAATACTCCTGGTGATGAAATGGCAAAATATGTGTGCAATAACTCATTTGCTAAAACATTTCAAATGATATTATACTGAACAGAAATATTGTTAAAACCTTGTGATCTGTCAAATATTTACTTTTATTCAGAAACATCAAATAGCCCTTTATTAACCACTTCCTTTTTTAGTATTTTAAAGATGCATCAGCATGTCAAACTTAAAGCACACATCTTCATTTCCAGTGATTGAGGTGATTGCTTACATCTACTTCTCTGGACAACATCATCCATGCAGGACAGATTTCTTTTTAATTTAGAATATTGTGATATTTTAACGAGATGTCACCACAAACCTACTGATTACAGATCCCTTGAAAGAGTTTATAATTTGTAAACTGGACACTGTTAATTTTAGGATAATTGCTTTTTTTTGCTAAACATTTCCGTTCTCACCAGTCGATCGGTCGGACAGTGCGGGAAATCGGGAGATGTTTCGCTGCGTCAATGTCGGCTTCTACGCGTAAAATTATTTTTAGAACTAATGATGGACAGACTCAGTGAAGCAATCCTGTTGTTGGTCAAGCAAATACTCCAAATTTAAATTATGTATTTCCCCTCCTCCAGCCAAAAATGATTCTTGTGGGTGAGTTTTGTTTCATAGTTGTAAATTTTGCTGTTAGCGGGTCAAAAAAGTTGAAAAAAGTAATTTTTTAAAACTCATCTCTTATTGTGAACCCAACATCATATATAAACTCCATATTGATTGGGACCTGTGTTAACAGCAGACAGAATGCTCAATTATAGTAATGAATGTTCTTCATTCATACAATTGGAAGCTCGAATTGAATTATAACATCATTATAGAAAATAGAAACGCAGCATCCGGTAACATGTCTATTTGCATATTGAAGATCAAAACACTGCCGCTGACATGCTGTCACACAGAGACGGTAGTAAAACCTTTTCCGTCCAACCAACTGGCAATGACGAGAAATTATTCAAGGCTACGTGGAAGGAATTTTCTTCAACACGTAAACCTATTTATTCTGATTTTATTACCTACCACAATGTAGCCTTAACTTTTATGATTATGTCCACAGAGCAGGAAGACATTTATAAGATTATCTGTGAATAACAGCTTTTTATGAGAGTTTGCAACCTACCTGGTTTTTAAATGGTCACTGGTGGTGGTCATAACCATAAATTCTGCTAAAATGCATTTTGGGTATGAAAAACCACTGGTGTTAGTAGATTTACTGACTATTCAGTTTCTTTAACTTCCACTTAGAAGTAAACTATATTGCTATTAGAGTTTGGTTTATTGTTAAACACAGGCGTCATCTCAAGGCAGCCTACAGAGACACTAACAGAAATAAGAAATGAGCTTTCGAGTTCAGGATTTTCTAATCGCAAATGATAATCTAATTAACTTGAAACCGCAGTGAAATTTTTCTTACTTTTCTACTGTAATTTGGATTGAAAATAAAATGTTTTTTGACTTGTTGATCATGTTTCTTGCCGCGCCAACATGGATTAGGTTTATCTTCTTCACAGGCTCTAATCTTGTAAAAGTACATCGGCACATTCCACTCGCTTACATTTCCACTCATGTCGCTATCTAGGAGCAGAGCAGCGAGGATCTGTGGCTTTGATTTGTTTGGAAGTGCTCACCGGAAAGTTTCTGCTCAGCCATGCCTTGAATATAAAGCACACACTCTGTGGGCTTCTTGAAAGTGTAAACTACTTTAAGTAACACTTCATCTGTAAGTGCTGTTCCCATGTAAATTTGCAAGCAATCACAATTACAAGACATAAAATTCCTCCATCACCTGTGGTTAGAAAGTTGAGGCCGGCTGGAGAATTTATAGGTTCTGAATGGGTCAAATGGAGACGTATGGATGCAGGTATAGTTCTGATGCACTGCTACACATGACTGCTCATGAGGAAGTTAGGCCACAGGGGGCTTTCTATTAAAAACAACAACTGGAAAAAATAGGGAGGGAAACGGATCTAACACAACCTGTGTGAGGGGAAAAAAACAATTGTGAATGGTCCATTCTCAATCACATGAGAGAGCTGCATCCCTGGGGTGTAGTTCAAATTAAAGTGCATGTCTGTGTGTGTAGGCGTGTGCAAAGGTGAAGAGAAAAAATAAATACAAGAGCAGTGAAGGTGGCCAGAAGTGGCATGATGAAGAAAGAAGCTAACTTAGTACAGAAATACTCAAAGTTAAGGTCACACACTTTAATGTGTTGTTGGACCGCCTCTTGCTTTGATTACGCCGTGCATTCAGGCATTGCTTCAATAAGCCTCTGCAGTGTCACAAGATTTATTTCCATCCAGTGTTTCATTAATTTTTCACTAAGATCTTTTATTGATGACTGGAGAGTCGGACCAGTGTGCAAAGTCGACCCATGTGTGAAAATGATGTCTCCTCCTCGCAGAGCTACTCTTTCTCAATTTGAGCCCGATGAATCCTGGCGCTGTCATCTTGGAATATCCCTGTGCCATCGGGGGATAAAAAAAGTCCATTGATGGAATAACTTGGTCATTTAGTACATTCATGTAGTCGGCTGACCTCATAATGATGCTGAACCTGGACCTGACCAGCTCCGGATCATATCACTGCGCCCACAGGCTGCTACAGTGGACACTAGGCATGATGGGTGCATCACTTATCTGCCTCTGACTTTGACCGGGCCACCACCATGGAAGGCGTTAAATCTGATCTCCTCAGATCACATGACCTTCTTCCATTACTCCAGAGTTCAGGTTTTATGCTTCCTTAGGTGTAGATGCAGTGTTTGTCCAATCCTTTGCCAGATAGTGAACATAAAACTTTACTGTTTGATTTTTTTGGGGGGAAAAATTAAACATCTCAGCCAGTGTAAGTTCACAGAAAATTTCTTCCAGCTACATGCCCGCCTTATCTAAAGTAACATCAATAAAGATTATGAAGCATACATTAGCATTTCGAACTAAATATTAACATACTTGTTAATGTATCATTATCTAATTGCTGTGTAAATGCAGTTCATTATGTGTCTTCATTCGAAGTCGACTTCATTTTTACCTAAAATCAGAAGGCTGCCATTTCACCGTTGAATTACTACCATAACCATTATATTATTTATTCTTATGGAAATGCTTCTTGTTAAAAAAAAAAAAAAAAAAATACAGTTTAACAGGGTGACATGAGGGTTGGGGGTTAAAAAATTAACATAAAGCTAAATTGGGGACACTTAGAATTACACTTAATGGTATGAAAAATTTAATAAAACTAAAATATTGGGTCACTTGGAAATCACTTGAGGTTCTTTACTCAGGATATAATATTATTAAATTGTTAATGTTAAAAATGTTTTTCAAATTACTGTATTATTTATATTTCAACAAAAAGTTTCTTGGAAATCTTCCTATAAGTTGTTAGACACTACTTTTTCTGTCACTTTTGAAACATGGATGCTTTTTAACACAGAGATACTACAACATTGCCCTTGAGCCATTAAAGCCATCAATATATACTGTGTTTGCAACACGGTTCGCAGTAATTACAGCTATATTTAAAAGAAGCAACACCTTATTAATAATCATCTCCTTCCCAGGCTGTAAAATTATTTTAACGTCACCACAAGTCTACAGAATATTCCATCATAGGCTCTACCATATCATTAATACTCCAGAATGACAATTTTTAGAAGAATATAGAGAACCAAAACACCTGAAGTACAAAATAAATAAAACCCTGGTATCTGAGATGGGTGTACTTGACGACTGTATGTGTTCAGTTGAACGCCGTTTAGCTTTCGGTATTTTGAAACGGCAGCAGAAATCTTCTTGTCTGACACTCGTCATATCAACTGTCAACATCTGAAAAGACCTTCAAGCTAGAAGCATGTTGGGTTTTTTTTTCCCTTTCTTGCTTCTATTTTTAGCTGGTCGCAGCTTTTCCCTGGGGGATTTCTCTTTGAGATGCCACAGATCACTGTATCGTTCCACTCAGATACATATGGTGCTGCTTGTTGGCAGCACATCCTTCATGAATCGGTCTCTCTGCTTGATTGGTGCTTGAAATGTCGCTAAGATGCGTAAAGCAAATCCTCTGTTGGCTTCTTTGAGTCAGATTACTGAAGGTGAGGACAAGAATACAAAGGCAAAACAAAGCATGAGACAAAACGAGACAATGACAGAACTGAATATTGGCTGCATAAAGAAGAAATGTTAGTCAACACTTGCATAGAGTTGAATTGAAAATATCTTAATTAAATTCAGTTATATTAAAAATGCTGTCAAAGTCAAACATGACTTAAAAGAAATTTGATTTTGCAATTTGACACCTTGGCTTCCGGAGAGGAGCTTTGTTTCAGAAAGTATTTAGGCTAGAATGGTTGTTGTGGGAGATTCAAGGGTTTGACAAGACATGCTTGAAAAAAATCTAATTCACACTCCAGGTGTGTTTTTGATTAGAAAATTACATTACAATTTCATATAAATCTCAAAAAATGATATTAAATAGTAAACCCGCTTTGAAAATAACAAATGAAGCTACTTATGTGCAAGTGTGTGTATTGTAAGGCGTCTTTAAGGTGCCTCCAAATTAAATGTATTAATATTGTTATTAAATAAAGTCAGAAATTATGACAAAGTCTAAAAATACATGACAAAGAGGTACTGCTAGAGCAGTAATGATAATCTTTTATGCAATCAACCCTTAATGTATTTTAAATGACAGACAAATGCAAAGTATTGCAAATTTTTGAAGTAAAATGAAAAGGATGAATCTTAAAAAAAAAAAGAATACATAAAAATCTGAAAAGTGTGGCATGCATTTCTACAATGCTCTTGCTAAAGTTAAAGTAACTAATCTATTGCACAACTTCTAAATCTATTGCTTTTTCTGACTCGTCGTTGAAAAATAAAAACATAAAACAATTTTTCACTATCCTGTGTATCCTGTGTTACAATTAAGAGCAACTATGTTGTTCGTCTGTAAAAAAACAAAAAAAAAACATTTGAAATAACAAAAAAAGGTCGAAAACGTTTGTGGGACATGAATATTTTTGGAATGTAAAGAGGAAGCAGTCACATTCAATTGAAAGTTATTGGTTTAGTATAGTATTGAATATCATAATTGAAAAGAGACATAAAAACTCGTTAGCATAAACTGAACTGACAGAGCATGGAAGGTGCTGTGTAGGACCACCACACAGCTTGTATGTGTCGCTGTTTCATCAGGTGAATAAAAACAAAGTCACCGTGATCCGTCAGGCTTCTGATTTATTTTTAAAGCCAGCTAATCATGATTCAATTGCTGTGGGTCAAATTGATTGGCTGCAGTGACATCTGTGGGAGTTGTGGTGTTCAGCTGCTGTGACTGTTGCCTTGATTATCAGCGAACTGATGAAGATGATTGTGAAGAAGTATTTTTACTGGAAATGCAACAGGATTGTTAAAATATCAAGCTTCCAGCAGGGTTTATTAACCAAGCCCTCCACAAAGACATGATAGGAATTGTGAAATGAACCCAGCACCCTGCAGTGCTCTGTTCTTTGAGTTTTCCCTCTTTCCTCCACTTTTGCAGTGGAGCCGTTCCTGCCTTCATTCCTCATGCGCTCACCTCAACACTCCATCCCCCTCCTTATAGCAGTGCCTGATTCATTTTCCCAGTAACGGCCTCAGTTCCCTGTGATTTATATGTTTATGGTCATTACTGACGTTGAGTAATACATTTCCACTTTTCTCCTCTTCTCCATCTTACCCCATCTCTCTTTTGGCAGAGCCTCGAGGTCCTGCAAGGAATATCAATTACTCTGTTTGTGTTTAATCACAGTCTTTTACTTTCCTTTGCACCACTTCCAGACAGGGAAAAAGATGTTTTGTTTTAAGATATCTGAAAATGAAAAACAAACGAAATAAAGTAAATTATAAATGTCATCATAATGTCTGACAAAGAGATGTGTTTCATCGACTGGATTTTGGTTTATTTTATCGTTCTAACACTGCAAAAACACAAAGTCTTACCAAGTATTTTGGTCTAATTTCTAGTGCAGAGATTAGTACACCTAAGTTACTTAATTTACAAGTAACTTTCAGCAAGATATAGGAGCTTGTTTTTCAGTAAATTATTCCTCAATATTGATAAAAAAAAAGTACTGGCTCCACTGTCAGATTATTTCACTTATAATATGGGAAAATGTCTTTTTAAAAGTGAAATAATCTACCAGCAGAACTAGTACTTTTTTTAAAATCAATATTAAGGATTTATTGAATTAAAACAAGCTCCTGCTGAAAAGTTGTACGTTTTGTATTAATTACAGCATGCTGAGACATTTGCACTAGAAAGTCGACAAAAATACTTAGCAAGATTTTGTGTTTTTGCAGTGATCTGGCTTTGTTTTTCTAGCCCAATGCAATTAATAAGTGGGATGCTGCTACGGCTCTTTTCATAATGCAATATCTCAACGTTTATTTTCCGTCGTGGTTGGTGATGCCCTTTTGGATGGTTGGGTGAGGGTTTGCTAGAAAATGAACAACATTTATACAAACAAACTAGTAAAGTTCAAAAACTGCAAAACAAAAAATGAATAAAATAAGTGGAGAGCAGCTTCAAAGAATCTGTGAACTTACTTTTTTATTTCTTTATTTTGGCTTGCAGCTAAAGTCAAAGTTGCAACCTTACCACACTTCTTTCTTATGAAATTTACTCAGGACCCAAACATGCTCAGAGAGAACAAACTCCACGCAGAAAGGCTCTGAGCTGGGATTCGAACCCAGGACTGTTTTGCTGCAAGAAAACAGTGCCAGCGGCACAACGGACCCCAAAAACGTGAGCCCCGTTATCCAGACTCTGTCTCCCACTGACACTGAGAGAAGGTTAGCTAACCTCCAACCTGATTCTGGTAGGGACAATTTTTTTGTCCCTACTAGATTTGCAAGTCTAGTAGGGACAAAAAAAATGTTTATTCGGGGGGAAAAAGGCAACATATGGCACTATTAAAATGCCATAAAATGAATTGTTTTGTTATTTTCCTTTAACAAAAAAATGAGTAGGCTTTAAATGAGAAAGTTTGAATACCTCCCAAGTCAGCTTTGTTGTTAAAGTAGAAAAGGATGGAATGAAATAAAATAATATATTTTAGCTACTACTCACTCCAATATATTGTTGTATCTTTTTAGACATTTAGAACTAAAAAAATAAGAAATTATTACATTTCATTTCATTTACACTGTACCTGATTGTATTAAGAACATTTCCAGCTCTAGTCATGGATAGTCTTAACATTTCAGTGTTTGTTGTTCCTAATAAATTGTGTTTATGTTTTACAGAAAGCCATTTTTAACAGCCAAAGATCGACTCAAGAGTGTTGTGACATTTAGATTCATTTGCAGCACCCTCTGAGTCATAGGTGCAAGTTCATTTAGATAGAGCAGTATAACTTTTATAACTCAAATGACTACAAGATTTATTTTGGCCACAACCAAGATTATTCAAAATTTCAGAAAGTACAAACCAAAACTACAATTACCTTGAGATTTGATTCAGTTTGGACAATTCAGTCCTTTTTTTCACTCTCTTCTCACCTTTTTTTTTTTTTTTCAATTATAACTGCCAGTCAGTATTTGTGTTCATTTGCCAGATGGGAAGGAAGAGACAATGCTGCGTACAGGGACAGATTTACATATTTGTACCGCGCTGACTGATGAACATGAAGTTTTTCACAACATCCAAAAAGTACATTTAGATGCGGTGGACCATGTGGCGTGCAGGGGGATTCGTATTTGTGAAAGAAAACTGACAATTGGTCTGCGTGAACTATATCTGACGCATAAGTTGCCCGTGGACTATTAGCATATCACAGCCAACATGCTTTTGCAGCTTGTTTGCTTACTGAGATAAGAGCAGCGCTTGCAACACAAAGATGACAAAGCCCTGACAAAGACGTGCCTGCAGGATACCACGCTGGACAGATTTGAATTCAGATTTGTCACAGTATTTCAATATGAATCATAATTTCCAGCTTCCATTGACTCACACAAGCGCTCATGTATGGTAATATTATTGTAGCCTTTTTAGCTGTCGAGCTGTTTACCTAAATGATTTGATTTGATTTGATTTGACGTCTAAAAATTGATTTAGAAGTTCACATTTAGAGTAAATCCAGATTTTTTTTCTAGACTACTAATACGTTTTATTTACGAAGCATCTTTCATTTCACACAAGGCGACTTTACAAAGACACCAAGAAACATCATGTGAACAATTCAGATGTCATTTACATGTATTTTCAACCAAATAAATGTTCAAGAGTCACTCATTAGCCAGAGGTATAATGGCACCATCTAACATTTAAACAGTGGACTTTAATGTACAGCAGAAGAAATGAGATGGAGCTGAAAATGCAGAGGCTTGCACTATCACTGTGCTAAATTACAGTCATTTGATTCAGAGAGGGTGGAAAGATTTGGGCTGAATGGGACGGCTAGGTTGAATGCTAGCTTAGCTTTGGTTTTTTGCTTGATTGGGTTTATATATTAGCTAACTGAACCCAGTTTCATGCTATAAAATCCTGCTTTCTCAGCACTGAGTCCTAATGAACCGAGACTCCCTGTGCAGAACGACCATGCTTTGTTTTTTCCTCATGAATTGATATCATCTAGTCAGGTAGCGATCCAGAACATTTATCAAAGATGACTGGGGCACCATACATTTACAGAAAGTTTTACATGACTGCAGTCACATATACAATGCTTGATGCAGTTAACACAAATTTTTGTGAGCTGAAAATAAACAAAATCACTGACAAAAGTGTAATACATGACCAGTTTTAGCCTGGTAGATCCATTATTCAGGGGAAAACAAACACAGTATAAGGAGCTTACTTAAACAGGCGAATGAAAAACCAGCCGAATTAAAGTTGCAAGTAGTGCTGTCCTTATCGGTCTGATAGCAGAAGATATTTTCCCTCCCTAAGCTGTGTTTTCTCCCTGCAACTTCTCTGCCTCTGATGCAAATATCATCTGGTTTGTAAATTGGGCATGGTGCTTTAATACCAAACTACTTAAATCTGTCACTGAACCTCCTCGGGACATTGTTTAATGACTGCCTCTTGTTGGTGTAGGAACCATGTGGGTTTTTTCTGCATCTACTGCTGTTTCTAATTCTTAGATTTGATTTTTTTTCTCCCCCCCCATTGCAATTCTTCACACATAAATCCCTATGTATTATTATTTTTTTTTAATCTGTATTTCTCAAGAGACTGCAAGTTAGTGAATGCAAAAACTGGAAAGTTGTGTTCACTTGAGTTGTAGTCAAACACTCGGTATGGAGAAAATGCAACAGAAATGTCCATCGTCTGGATTAATGATCATACATTTGCAAATATTTCCCAGGAAAGCTTCAAAATGAGATGGCAGGAGAAGAAAACTGGAAGCGAGGAGGAGATTACTCGAGCGTAACGAAATAGAAGTGACCTTCCATCGTTCAGTTCGGGTCGAATTAACTTTCCCCATCATTCTCACCTCTCTGATGTAAACGCCATAGATGCCACAGCACAGCCCGGCTCTCATGTTTATTAATTTATTTGAGCGAGAGATGTGCTAAATCATTGACCCTATTTTAGTGCCTCGTGCTCCATCTGAGCATGGGAACGAAGAGGCTGTATTGATTTTGCCCTCCTCTAATCAGTCGGCGGGCCCTTATTTGGGATGTGAAAATGGTAAATCTCATACAGTGAGCTCCTGTCAGGACCTTTGCTGATCCTAATCTTTACTAGTTGATGGCTCCCTAATCTTTTCACCAACTACACGTCATGTAAACCCTGAGAAAGTAAATGCAAACAATGAAAGATCACTTTAATTTACTGAATACTAAAGGTTTGGTCACTGTTTAACAGCCATGATACCCACTATGTCTAGATTTAAAATGTAATCAACATGATTTTTGTGGTATCCACTAATAATCATAATCTTAAAAGAAATCCCTTCCATTTCTTTTAGAAGGAAAACTCACAAGTGGTGATAGCAAATGATAAACGTAAACCTTATTACAGATGCTCTGTTTCTTTGCTTTATTTCCATCCATGGATCCTATATCCTTGAAACCTGTTTATTAAAAATTTGAGCCAGCACATGAAGCTTTTCCTGTCTTATAATGGACCAAAAGTACGTCTTAATCATTTCCTGCAACCCTTCCCTTTATGAAGAAAACACCTTTAGCTGATCCACACTGAGGGAAGGCTCATTTTCTCTATCAGGCTTTAAACACAGATATGCTGAAAGTATATCTTGGAACAGATTTGGACTCTGCTTTTGAAACTGAAAGGCTTTTGTCATCTCTGTATAAAATAAACCTAAAAAAACAGGAAAAGGCTTCCTCTGCTGTGTGAATTTGAAAACCTCACACTGATGCAGAGCTTTTAAGTTTATTCTTAAAGCGAAGACAATCATTTTAAGGCTGATTGCTGTGCTGTTAATTTCACAAAACCACTAAGAATATCCATCGAAAGCTACACTTTAAACAACTTTTTTGCACACTGAAATAAGGAAGACATATATTTTACTAATTATCAGGGCTTCATGTTTATCCAAGTTGAATTATTTTTTATTTACATCATCAGATATTTCAGTCCATCCTCCATAAAGAAAAGCCTGGATCAGTAATCCTGGTCCAAAACAAACGACCTTTTGCTTTACACTTCCCTCTTTAATTTTAGGGAGTGTGTTATGTAAATGCTGCATTTTTGACTCCTTTTTTATGTTTAAAGATCAACATTATGTTTCTGTTTTAGAAAAGTTGTTTTTAGGCCTTGTCACATGGACAAGTTAATTACTTAATTGATGTCTTACTAGATATCTTGTAATCTGTAATCTGACTGTTGTGTGTAGAAATCCAAAACGTACTTTAGTGGAGAAGCACACAACCTCCTAAATACATTCCTGGTAAAAGTTATCTGCAGATTTCTAGATGTTCAGGGGTTCGGTTTGTTTTTTCTGAGTTCATACAGTAAAACAACAGTTTGTTCAATGAATAATGAATACATCAGCAAAAAAAAATTCATACTTTTACCAGATATGAAATTCAAACACTTGCAGAGTTGCAAGGAAAATGAAAAAATGTTTTATGTAGTGGTTCCGTAAATAAGACCAAAACAAAACTGGCAGAGAAAAACGGACTGATCGTAGTGATTTCACAAAAGGAGCTGATAAGCCCAGATCTTCGAACTTTAACTACAATTTTTATTTATTTATTTTAACCATTGAAATTATAAACATATCTCTTGAAATGTCACACTGCTATTTGAATATTAAGACCTACTAAGACCAAGTTTTGAATTTGGAATCAGTATGACTGATAAAGGGAGAAACTCATAATAATGGAGATACTAATTTGACTCTGTCAGTGTAGTAAGACACCATTGTATTACCACTGTCATGATTTACATGAGGAAGAAGGAACCTTCCTCTATTTTCCTCTCTACTTTTATCACATAATTGGTTCCTTGCCTTGAATTTTACCTTATTTCTGATACTTTCACTCTGAATGTAAAGTCAAAGTGTTCCTTCGTCATCATTATGCCAATCCTTTAATTTTGTATGACTGCTTTTCTTGCAGTAACATTTTAAGAAGAAAGGATTCACAGGGATGACTTCATCAAGGAAGTTCTATAGTAAAATAAAAATATTCTTAAAAAAATCTAATGGACATTTTTCTTAGGATTATACCCAAATGGTCACAGATATAACCAGAGGGATCGTGTTTTTATGTATGCCAAAACAAATCTATTGCACTCTTTTGGAAAAGAACAGATATTTTGGATTAAACAGATGTTATCAATTTTCCCTCTGGAAAGAGTGACATACATACAGGAAGGGAAGCAAGAGAAATTTAAGGAGCTTTGGGCTTCATTTTATTTGTTAAAGATGCAAAACTCTTCCTAGAGGAAAAAGATTGAATATAAGATTTGTGTGATCTATATAAATAAGATGAATGAAATTGTTGATGTTTGGAAATGTGACTGGTCTTTATCTAAGAGCTTTTGATAATAAAACACACTTGCAAAAATAAATAACTGAAAAAGAAAAGAGACCAGGCGTTAAAGTGGTATTTTAGCTTAACTGTTTGGTCATTTAATTATGACCTAAAGGTTAAGATAATATGTCTATTCATACACAAATATGTATGTGTAATTGGAATTCATACAAACTTGGACGTTATAATTGCGCCTTCTACTGTTATTAAAAGCAAAACAAATGTATTAATGATTCCTCAAATAAAAATGTGTTTTAAAAAAGTCTTCTTTCTCCACTACTGTGGAAATGTATTTACCTTTTGCAATAGGGTGGATGGACAGATGGCACAAACTATCCATATTTCTGACATTTTTAACTTCTAGTCAAAAATTCAATATAGCCAGCTTAGCAAATGAACAACATCCAATCGTGTTTCAAACAGTGATAAGTAGGTCCCTGTGAGAGCTAGCTCTCATAGGTACTGCAAATAAATCGAGGTACTCTAAATAATCTAGTTATAAACTCCCCCTTGGAGCGTTTGTCATCTTATCTGGCATGACAAATAGATTCAGGCTCAGGCATCCGGCTCCCAGCCTCTGCCTCTCCCACTGTTTCAGCTCTGTCAACGTTTCCCTTTTATTTCACCTTCCCTTAATCGGCTCCACCCTTTCTCCAATGAACGCTGAAGTGAGATGAACAAGGTGCTTCCAATCATAAGTTTATGTGTGGTTTTCTGTCGGCAGACAGCGACAGGATATGGCCTCAGCTGGTAGACCATTATCCTCTGAAATATGGCGACAGGACAAGAGAAAATGTTTGATGTTTGAAAGGATTTTTTTTAGCAGTGATAAAGTAGCTTTCACACATGTTGGGGCTAATGTTTTTGGTAATGAGTGAAAACGCTTCACTGAAAACATCGACTGCCTTCATAATGTGTGTGTGCGTGTTTGTGCGGGTACTCACATCTAAGTGTGTACTGATTGTGTTTGTGTCCAACTCTGACGTGTTCCTCATTATCTGTTTTTTTATTTGCCCTCCAGCCTTGATTAAAGCAAATATGTGTGTTCCAGCTGAGCAGTGCTGGTGGCAGGTTTTAGCTGCCGACTCCAGCTGCTAAGGTTAATGGTATTTTGTTATCATGACTGTTGTAAGTGGCAATATGACAACGGTGCTTAAAATCTTTGTTTACCCTCCATTTCTTCAACTTCTTTCTTTACTTTGGGTGATGAATAAAAGACAATGAAAGTGGAAGTGAATACAGACAATAACATAAAGACAATTACATGCAATTCGCCTGTTGGTTAGCTTCAGGTTTGGGTTTTCTATTGTTAAGTGGTCAGTTATTCAGTTTCATTTGAAATTTAAAAAATACTTTTCTAATTCCAGGATTAAATTAAATGTTGTAAGTTATTTATGCCAATAACTTTTGACAGGAAAGCTCTCCTGTATTAAAACTTCTTTTTTGTACAATAGTCTCCAGATGTTACACAAAAGATGCACAATGGAATAATGATAATACTGCCTATCTCACCCGCCCACACTTGCTCTTTCATGATTCAAGACTTGTTTGTCTTTAGTGAGTTTGGTACTAAAATGGTGCATTTAAAACTTAAGGACACACACTGCACAATATGCAGATAAGATCAGGAATAAGAACTGGGCAGAAAATAAGTAAAAAAGCAGCCAAGATCCACTGAAAAACTTTAAAAAAGCTTCACAACAATTTATATCCTATGAAAGCGAAGTGTAAATGAATTAGGGTTTGTTTAAAAAAGCCCAGTTTGTCTATGAAGTCTACAGAAAATTTGTCATGTGCTTCGGCTCATTTGGCTTTTAACCTTTGGATAAACAGGAGGTATTTTTCAAAAGTTTCTCCCGAGAAATACGGAAGCTTTCAAAGTTGGTGTTTCATCAAAAGTTAACAGATGCACTCCATCAAGAAGCTTCCTGAAATTTCCAGATGGGCTGCATGACATGAATAAACATGCCCACGAAATGTACTCAAATATATTCATCAGTCATTACAAATACAGAAAGATTTAACTGAAGCTTTTACAAAATACAAACTTATCTTTTTGATACCTAAACCTTCTATCGACTACATTCTGGATCAATTAAGCAGGGTAAGATGACCTCACGTAAAACCTTTGAAACATTTACAGTTGATTAAATGTATCGAGTTTTAATTGGCAAACACTGCGTTACTAATCTCAGCCAATAAAACTGACTAGATTTTGAAAGGACATGTTGAAGTAGTAAGAAGCACTAAGTAGTAACAAGTAACTTTTTCAGAAATAAAAAACTCTTTGGATTAGTGTGGCTAGAAGATGAAAAATACAAACCACTCCGGAGACTGGAAAAGTTTTGAAATCAGGGAACATTTCCCCAATTGATGTGATCAGAAGTCGTCAAAACTCTCTGAACAAGTGATTTCCTGAGTCAGGAAGCCCTCGTTTTAGCAATAGGAAATCCTGCAGCAGTGATTCAGCTTTTCTATTGTTAATTGTTTTAATGTTTTTTGAACAGATTGTTGTTGAAAATGTGAATTTATTCTCAATCAACATATCTGGTTAAATAAATCAAAAAAAATCTGCACCAGATGTTCTCCAAAGCCTCCTGTCCATAACTTTAATGCACTCCCGAATAGATGCTCCAGATCAGAGATGTTCAACAAATAAAATGTTTATTTTTTTTTTAATCAATGTTGAAAATGTCTGCCCCAAGTGATCAAGTGTGTGAATTGCAATCTGTCCAAGTGTTGAATAGTTTTCAGATTTTCCTATCACTGTTTTAAAAAACGGGTCAAAGACAGAAAATGTTCGGCTTCCTGGTCTTGATTAAAACATCCATAATGTTATCGGATCATCCAAACATTTTCTTTTAGTTTTTTTTGTTCTCAACTGGAGATTAAATTACACATTCTAGACCACATGTGCCAAACTCAAGCCACAGAAATAGAACTTCAAGATAAAAGTTGTGGGCTTAAATATTATTTAATCAGCCAAATTAAATCACTTTTTATTTGAATATTGCTAAATTACATCAGTGTGAAAAGATATTCAATATAATTTAATCTTAAGAAATACAAACAGAATGCAGAAAAGGCTATAATATGTAACAGTTTGTCAATATATAGTTTTATTAATACTTTCTGCCACAACCAGTCAATTATCTTGATGTGGCCCGATATGAAAATGTATTTGACACCCCTGGTCTAGAGTGTCAAATGGAGCCAGTGATTATGGAGTGTTATTGCAAGCCAGATATGCAATAATGGAACGAGGACATCAATTTCAGTATGATATTTGTTCTGCAACTGATGAAAATTACTCTGAGAAGAGTCACTACTCTACAATATACAAAGAATGCCACAATCATCACGTTATTCTGTGAGGTATACACATCGCTCTCAGACAGAGACTTTATGTCTGGGCTGGAGAAAGCCTCAGCAAATCTTCTAATATGAATCTAAATGTAAGACGATGGTGAAGACCCCCAAAAGGTTCTGCCCTACTGATTATTAAAAAGGGCTTAGAGCAGATTGATTAAGTGTCAGCATCTGGAGAAAGATTGCTGAGTATGTGTTGGTATTTATGAACTGATGCTAATCGAGGTTTATAATGCAAACTCAGAATCATGGGTCCTAGTTCCAGGATTGCTTATGTGATTATGAGACTCGTTGATGAAATGGCTTTATAAAAATTGTACATTTTAGCAGTTCTGCTCGGTTTCTCTTGACACTTACACCATTCAGTGACTCAGTGATTCAGTTCATTGATAAAGGAGAGAAATTATAGGAGCTAAACTCAGGAGGAATCAAATACAGTTCAACTAAAGGTGGGCTCTGATAAGTGGGAAAGAAAGTCAGAGGATGGATGAGGGCCTCACTGTTGGGGTAATGGCTTAGTCCAAGAGATAAACACATTCAAAAGGCTGCTGACACGGCTGTGTAATGCAGCAGGGCAGAACCAATCACAGAGCTTTTATTCTTCCTCTGACCCAGCTCTGTTTACATTTGGAACGTCAATCATACCTGACAGGAAGAGGAGCTCCTCCTGCTCCCGACTGCGTTCAGAGCAGGCCTTTGCTTTTATGGATTTTATCGATCGGAAAACCAAGCGTATCATGTCTCCACTGATTCCTGCTGTCTATCACTGCTGGAACGCAGTCCCTAACATCGGTGCAGCACTAATTGCACTGACCTTAAAAAAACATTGACGTATTTGTATGTTATTCAGTCTGTTTACTTTTTTAAACACAAGATGCACTCGTCAGGCTGCTAACTGCTTGTTCTCATCAGCTACCTTCGACCACATAGTGTGAATTTCAAGTATGTCATAAATATCAGCACCACTTGAGATTCAGCATCTATCACCTCCTGCAGCTCGCTTGCATATGAACAAATATTTGAAGTTGTCTTTGACTTTGATTTGCATCACAATTAAATCCTTCTAAAACATTTCCTGCTGGCCAGATTGGCTCAAATTCTACCAAGGAATCAGAACTATAATCTCTTAAAAAAGAACCTGCAGGCCTAACTATAGTCACTGATGTGAATCTGGTCGCTACAACCCGTAGATAATCAGATAACAGATGATGATTCACAGGTATGTCAATAATCAAGTACCAGAAATGTGATATATACTCTTTTTCACATCAAAAAGCAATCCCTTCTTGATGTTTTACATATAATAAGGAAAAAGACTGATGGCAACATCCTTAGTGATTCTAACTCTGCCAAACATTACACACGTACAAATGCTCGTTTTAGTAATTTGCTTTAAATGTACCATTCATTAATGAAAGTTCGTTGTTTATTTCATATTTACTGAGTTGGAACCATGTCTGATTTATTTTAGTCAACAAAAGTTTTTTTTTTATAAATATAGTTTTTGTTTGATTTGTATTTCACTTCTCATAATCACTGTAGAGAACCTTGGTGTTCTAGACCCCTTGTAGCGCAATGTTGCCCTGAGGCAACAAACCCAAATCTGGTTCCGGGTCCCTAACCCCTAACCCTAACCCAGGGTCCGATTTTATGACTGATATGTAATTAGGGAGCACCAAGCTCCCAAAGAATGCAGGAAAATATTTTTTCCCCAGAAAAATAAAGTCATGCCATAGAGGGTCTTTTAACTTTGAAATAAATCTGAAATGTATTTTAAAACTGTGCAGTACAAAACTGATTAAAAGTGTGTCTTGATTTTATTCAGTGAATAAAGTAGCATAAGCAGCCAAAACCATTGCCTGGGACAATAGATGTAACAAACAGTCAGCTTTAATGTTTAGAAATTTTTAAATAGCACTGCGCTCGGTGTTAGGGTTGTTTTGATATTTAGGGAACCTATTGTACCAGCTGTACCTGAATGCAGCATGCACAGCTGTTGGGAAATCCTCTCTTTATATGATGTATGGAGTTTGGGCTGGTTAGATACTACACTCAACAATTTGGACTGGCTGATTTTTCTTCAGTATCAGTGATATTAACATTCAGCTAGATTCTAGAAGATGT
Source organism: Girardinus metallicus (assembly GCA_903067095.1). NCBI lineage: Eukaryota > Metazoa > Chordata > Actinopteri > Cyprinodontiformes > Poeciliidae > Girardinus > Girardinus metallicus. The sequence goes on along the minus strand of CAEGAE010067969.1, from coordinate 10,797 downwards.
TTCAGGTGAGTAAATCAGTTCTCATTTTTGAAAAAGTGCTATCAGAAAGTTTTGGTTAGGGTCAACTTTCTTTCTTCTTTTCTTTCTTTTGTTTTGCTGCGGATATTGTTTTCCATGCATGTTTTAAGGTATTGACCAGTGCTGTATCCGTTCATAACTGATGATCATAATAACTGACAATCAGTTATTATGATCAGTTATATTTGATCACAATAACTGATAAAAAATCATGACAGAGACAGATGTAAGTAGGTATATTAGATATATTCAGAATTCAGCCATCAGAGGAGACGTTGGCGTCTTATTCAGCAGTTGGATGATAGATGGATGGAACCAAACTTCCAGGATGTGAACCCAAGAGGAAGTGCAGTCAGTTTGATCAGATGGATTATTTGGATGGGAGGAAAAGCCAAGAAACTCATCCGAATGTTACAAGCCGGAAAAAAAAAAAAAAGCCAGATTGGAGTTCACCAATATTCATATTGACATCCCCCAAGGTTTCTGGGAGAATATTCTTCCCACTAATGAGACAAAACTGCAGCGTTTTGCTACATCTGGTATGAGGAACATTGAGTGTCTGCAGGGGAAAGTGGATTCTAGAGACTATCAAGACTTCCTAGAGAGAAACATACACTCCAGTGTCAGAAAGCTGAGCTGATCCTCCAACTTGATGACCTGGCTGAAAGCATGTACGAATGCCTGAAAGTAAAAAAAAATATAAAAATAAATCATTCTTAAATGAAGATGTGAAACTTTAAGTGTGGAGATGACACCCTTCAAACCTGAGACAGCTTGTGCAGTTTTCACAGGAAAGCTTAACCAAACTACCTGTTAGCAAACTCCTCTGCGCGGCCTCGGTGTCACAAAAGTAAGCTAAATGTTTAATATTTTTTTGCGTTGTTCTCATTTGATTAATCACATTTCATATTCAACTGAATTAGTAATCAAAAGCAAAGTCTGATTCCTTTAAAAAAAAAAATGCAGGACCTCTAAAAAGGGTTGTTTTTTATAGTAGAAGGGCACCAACAATTGTGTTTGAGTCTGCTTTTCTGCGTAGTGCCAGGATGCCCTCCTGAGACTTGTCAGAGCACAACTCCGCTTTTATTGCTCCCTGTCAGAAGGTCAATTCCATCTCGTTATGTCATCCATATTGTGCTCCGGGTCATGAAGTTGCGTCTCACCTCTGCAGTGTTTAAAATGAGAAATGTGTTGTTAGGCAACAACATCTCAGCTAAATAATCAGGTCATTGTTCGCTTCACGTCGTTTCTGCTCAGCAGGAGATGTTTTCTGAGAATGACGCTCAGATAGCAGCAGCTTCTCTTCGAAGGCGAACATGAAAAACTGTCTGAGTTTAATTTCAGTTGGTCTCTTCCTCAACCTGCCTTCCCATCTTTTGGGAATGGGGTGGCTCAGATTCTTGTTTTTCCCCACAGAAAATCCAAAAATGATTTGAGAACATGAATGATGGACGATTGATTGAACACTGCCTCCAAGCTACTAATATCCCTGCCTGGTGTGTGAGCTCTGTTATTGGTGACATTTTCATTTTTCCTCATCTCTAACTCAAACTCATCAGATTTAGGAGGAAAACACAGAATTGGCCTCAAAGTCTGTTTACATGTTTCTGTGCATGGACACTCTCTTTTTTTGTTTGTTTGTTTTTGTTGTGTGTGTGTGTGTGTGTGTGTGTGTGTGTGCTACCGCAAGCATGTTCTGAGTAATGGGCTTTGTGCATCCTCTCTTGCTGACGGCCTGGATGTATCCATGGCAACGGCAGGTCGATCTGGGCTGTAAACGGAGCTGGTGAGAGGGACTTCAAAGGGAACGTTAAAGCTCTCCTCTCATCTGCCCCGCGCTCCTCTCTGACCATGGCGAAACGTGCGCGGCCTCGGTGAAATCTCGGCCTCGGGGGTGCGAGCCGTGGCTGTGACCGATGGCTGCAGTCTAACACAGCTCTGCCACCTTTTGACCCAATGCAAAGGTGTTTGGAGGGGTTTATTTGTGGTTCTTGTTCAAGAAAGCTAAAAATCAATCAATACAAGCTGGTTTCTTTTCCTATTTGTGGTGAGCGTTTTAGTTTAGAAATGAAAAGAAGAAGAATTTTGATTTTAAGAACTGGTAGTTCCTTGCTTTTAGGAAGTTTCAAAGACATATTTAGTGTGGAAGCTATTTTAATCTATTCACATTAATTACTGGGATATGCATCTTTTGTTTGAAAGGCTTGGATAATTTTGTTTTGGTTAAAAAGCCCACATCTGATTGCTGGGTCCCAAGTAATCAGAGTTTAGCAATTCTAACTTTTTTTCTATAGTTCAGAAGTTTTACTGTATAATAAGGGTTTTATTAGTTCATTTGATATAAATTGTTTTATTTCAATCAAAACTTTCAAATGCAAAATCATAGGAATTGTTCTCCAACCTGAGGGAAGGCTGCAGGATTAGATGGCTCGCTGTTGCCCCCTTGTGGATAACAAACTGCAAGTGGCAGAAGAGTGAGAATGAAAGTTGAGAGACAAGAATGCTGATAAACGTACTGTTTTTGTTGTCATAGATGCCAAAATAAACATGTTTGTAACAGCTTTTTGTAGTAATCGATCTCTGCTTACATTGTAAGTAAGATATTGTTGGAAATCTGAAACGGACGGACTCGGGGGGCCGCTGAACTGTGGATTTTTCAACTCTCTGCCTTGTGAAACATCCAGGATGTGGAAGCATGTGTTAATATTCATGCAGCTGAACGCCCTGGGGCTGCAGCTGAGGGAGCCCTGTGACCTTCTTGTTAGGTCGGGACGGACGCTGAAGGCTATCTACTGATCACTAATACATAAGCAGGCCACCAGGTTGGCGAGTGAGCGAGCAAGCTCCAAGATATGACATGATTAAGCCCAGTCTTCCACTGTTGTGTTTGCTCTGTGATAAACAGCCTTCACGCTGCAGCTAAACACATATTGACTAAAGCTGCAGCCATTCACACACTCTCATGATATCATCACCCCGCTCTAGACAGACCGTGGTTTAAAAGATTAACAAAATATAATGTGTTTTGTATTGGACTTCGGGGCTGATTCTTTGAGGTATCATATGCCATCATTAGGTTTTATTGTAAAGGGGGCAGCTTTCCCTTTATTCGCGTCTAGCATTTCATCTTCTACCACCATCGTGTTTCTGAAAATAATTTGTACCTTGTCTAATGGAACTGGATCAATACAGATGGATCAGTCTCATAAGTTTCCTTTTCATAACCCAGTCAGCACCAGCACCTCTGGGATTCTGCATTTATCACCATATTCAATCATGCGAGGAGCCATTTAAGATGTTTTCTTCTCCATTGCTTGTACATATTTGCTTTCAGTTAATCTGTTTTGCACAGAAGTGCTCGCAGTGATGTTGGGGTTATGTAATTTCAGCTAGATCTGAGGGTAAAATGAGCCATTAGATTCGAATAACATCGAGCAAATGAAACTGCTGATTAAATTCTTTGACTTTTCTGCATGCGGTTTGCTCCCTAATAGCTTTGCTCATGACTGGCCATCATGCTTGAACTTAATGCTCCTATTTCCGGGATTGCCTTAAAGTTTATTACAAGATCAAGCCCAGTAAAAACATCTGCGTTCGTTTTTTCTGTTTGCACATTCAAATATGGCTGATTTGTTCTGTAATGTCAGAGCATCACATGGATCTGATTACACAACTATGCTGAGATGAATGCGGACAGTCCGAACATTAAAATCAGCAGAAATTTAGAAGCCTCTTTAGTGCTTCTGCAGCTCTAAAGTCAGACTCATACCTCTGCGTCAAGCCTTTTTTTTTCTGGTAAATGGTGAAACTCTGCCCCAGTTCGATGACCTGTAGCTGGGCCTGATGGGAATATTCTGTGTCGTACACAGCATCGCTGTCTCCTTTTCTTTCCCGTCTTCCTCCTTCTCCCCCTCCTTTTCTTCTATTTTTCTTCTTCCCTCTTTGGAAGTCGCTCTAAGGAATGAGTCTTCCCCCCTCATCACAAGGACAAACCCTGGAGTATGAAGGGTGTTAGTCTTCGGTTTGCCTCTTAGCTCATTTGCAGATGATGTTTGACTTTGACTGGTTCCACATTTGATAGCAAACTTTTTTGTCCTACTTGCTTTAAGGAACAGAAGAAGAACCCTTGCATTTCGGAACTTTTTAAGGACTTTTATCTCTGAACGTATCTGACTTTAACTTCTGCCACCATGCCTGTCCGGATCATGTGCACCATCTCTTTTTCCACGGATGATGAGCCCAGCAGAGGATACGGTAAAGACGGTTTTGACGACTACTACAAGCGCATAAAGCAGGACTACAGCGACAGGGGCTCTCAGGACTACCTGGACAGATCCAACCAGGAGGATGATTTCGCTGAAGAAGAGGATGATGCCAGTGATGTCGACGACCTGGCCACTTTCTTTGGCGGCTGCTCGCTCCACGGGGCAAACCACATATTTGTTGAAGAAAAGAAGTTTGGCATACGTCAGGGTTTGTGGGCGGTGGTCTTCACCATGGCGCTGTCCGCTTTCCTATACCAGGTGGTTGACAGGGTTATATACTACCGCCAGTACGACCACATCACCATGCTGGATGAGAGGTCAGCCAAGAATATGACCTTCCCTGCTGTCACCATGTGCAATTACAACTTCATTCGGAAGTCCCAGATGAGCTACAGCGACCTGATATTTACCAGCCCCTTGCTGGGCTTTGAGGAAGGCATGGCGCCGGGATTTCCTCTGGCTCCGGAGCCGGACCGCCCGCTCGGGTCACGCTTCAGCCTCGATGAGTTCTACAACCGTACCCGCCATCGGATCGATGAGATGCTGCTGGGGTGCACCTTCAGGGGGTTAGAGTGTGGCCCGGAGAACTTCAGAGAGGTAAATCATTGCAAGGACCGCAATGTTTGTTACTGGCTTCTCAATTGGTGACTATATGTTGTTTTATAGTTTTACAATTTTATGATGAAAAGCACTTTGTTGCTGAAATGTGCTATACAAATAACCTTGATTGAGTAATTGAATAATTAACTTTTTAAACACTTTAACATGATCTAAGCTTCAAAGCCTCATCACGTTTATTGTTGAAGTTTGACTGATGGATTACATTAAGTATGGTGACCTTAAACTGGAATATAATCCAAGAAACATTCAGAGAAGCAAGAAACAGATTTTATTGATAACTTCCTTTGTTCTTTTCGATTAAAAAGACCTGCAGTTAAAACCATCATTAAAACGAGCTGTAGTGTATTCCCTCTACAGAAACGTATCGTACTGATGCAGATTAAAATGTTTAATCCTGTGGGGCCATCCACTCACATTTCCAAGCCAAAGCTGTAAATAAAAATGTTTCTTTGAGTCAGCGTGTTTGCACAAATGAAACTGGATTGTAAATAACAAAAACAGTCGACATAAGCAGCATAACTTATAGGGGAAATGTTGGCAAGCAGTTATTGAATGAAACTGGCGTTGAGGAAATCTGTTGTTCAGGAATCAAGAAGAGAGTCAGAGATGAAACTTGCAACTTCCCAATTTATTTGAGCGACTTTTGTGTGTGTGGGGGTGTGTGTGTGTGTCACCGTGCCTATCGGACACCACACGAGTGAAATACTGAACCGGCGAGCGATGTCCACGGTGTCCATCTATCGGTTTGTCGATTTGTCTGCCCTTTTCAGTTATATGGATAGCTATGTGCAGACTGCTGATGGATCTACAAGAACCTCTTGAACTGCAATTGAATCAGTTCACGCATCTTTACCTGTGCAAATAACCACAAAACATGATTTTTTTTATTAATCAGTTTACTTGAACTATTGCTTAATCAAAATGGAGACAAATTTACTTGATCCTTTAACTTGAGTTTGTGTGTTTTGTTGTTCTTGAAAAAGGAATAGATAATTTGTTAATTCTGAAGTCGGGGCTAATAGTGCTAATCTACAAAGTAAAATAATATATTTAAAAAAATAAATCAAAATGGTTAATATTGGAAAAAAAATATATAAATAAAAGTTCCCTGACTCTAAAATAATTTAAACTGACATCTAATCTTTCTCCCCAAATGATTAAAATGCAGATTGAAAAAACTGATGTGAAATTAAAACCTAAAATCTTTCCCATGAATTCAATGATTTTTTTATTAATTCATCTATTTGACATTTTATCACCACAAAAAGCAACTTTTGCCTTTGTTACTGATAACATTTTAAAGCTGGATTCTTATGTGATGAGGGTCATTGAAGAGGAAGATGTAAAAAAATAAAAGCTGTAAGCAGGTGTTCATCCTCATCAAGACATTTTACTTGATTCGAACCGAACTATTTTTTAACTTAAAATAATTTCTCTGCAGACTAACGGTAAACAAATCATCTGTGTGCCTCTTGATTAACAAGCTGTCATTTCATGTTTGCATAAAATGTCAACAGATTTGATGTCTCATCCAAGAATAACTTTATAAACTTTCCAGATCAGAAAAAAGGAGACAAACAAACAAACAAAAAAAAAGATCAGTGTCCTTGAGGTGAAAGAGAGCCGGCTGTCTTCCTTTACTGATGTGCTTCTTACACGAAACAAGGTACAGTAAATGCAGAGCAGTGGGCCATTTTATTACCATAAGAAGGAGGCACTGACCAGGCTTCATTCAATGATGGATTTTACTGCAGTGGTTTAGTGCACAACTCATTCCTGCATTTACTGTGTTTCACCTTGAATTTGATCGCCTTCCTACAATACTGTTTCATATTACACAGTCTGCAGCATATGTCCTTATAAAAACCAGTTTTACTGAAGATAAATCAGTGCAAAGCATATATATGAAAGCGAAAGAAATAAAGTCATAGATTGTTGGAATGTCCTCACACATAAATGAGAAAGTAAACTTGAGACCATCCCTTCTGCTCCTCGGAGAGCCGTTCTCTGTGTACGAAAAAACACCACGGCGGATAAAAGCTTCGTACTGAGACTTTGAATGCATGAGCGTGTTTGTATCAGCGCGTTAGAGATCAGACCAACACAAATGACAGGTAATCATTTCCCTGTCAGCTTTAATGGGACTAATTATAGCTTTTATCAGTCCTGCATGATCTTTTCTAGATTACAGCTTCCCGCTAAAATAATCACTGATTGTTGCTTTAGTTCCTTCACAGCCAGAAGCCACAACTTTTCCAGAGGTTTGCTTCTCTGTTTTTAAAACAGTCTTTAAAAATTAAACATGAATTTTCACTCCTTTGACAGGCTTGAAATAAAGCTATTATTATTTTTATTTTTTTTTCCGCTTGCCAATGTGCAGGAAGGTCAATAAATGTTTGTAATATTTTTCAGAAGCCTGGTTTATTCTTGCTTTGTTATTTACTTTATCGGATGTCTCAACATTTGATAGGAATTGCATTTTTTCCTTTTTTTATCTTGTCACAATGTTTGGCTCCAGCAGGCAAAACAAACTGCCTGGAAATGCACCAAGACTCCGTTTATCAGGTTGTAGTCAGAAAATACATAAACTACTATAATTCAATAGAGACATCCTACAAAGAATATCTCAATATAAATTTAAGTTATTTGAAAATAAAAAAGTACATTTACATGAAAAATGTAATTTAAATATTCCTTTAAAAACATAAACATAGATTGTTTTTATTGCATTTCTTTTTTTTTCACATTTCATTGAAAAATTGAATTCTTGTTCCTTCAGTTTCACATATGTGGATTATTTTCACTTTTATTAATTAATTTACATCTTTAATATTACAATCATGTTCCTGTTAATTTTATTCACACCTCTGCTGTAAAGTTTTGGGATGTAATTGTCACTGTATTTAGCAGAATTTATATCCGGGTATTAAACTGGTGTAATACAAGAAGATAGGGTGATGCAGGTTCTTTAGTCTCTTACATATAGTTACAAAAAATCTATATTTACTGCTACTCTGGGACAGAAGGAAGCAACAAATCAAACAGGCAACTTGTTGCAGACGGCGTCAGTAGATCTGAACAATGTGTTTTGTTCTGATTGTTGCAAACACCATATTACTCAGTTTTTTTTTGTTAACTTCAATTTATTTATTGTTTAAAAGTTGTTAAAAAAACTATTTGAGTATACATAATTTATCCACAGTCTTTCTGCATCTTATCTCTTTTGATTTTAATGTATTTTATTTTTGTTATATACACATTAAGCTTAATATGCATATAAAAATCCACCCTCTTCATGTCATTGTGAATAGATTCAATTCATTCATTGTTTTATTTTATATATATAACCTTATTTTTTTTGCATACATCTTATGTATATAACAATAATCTTAAAATTGTATTATTATTATTTTGATGACCTCATTTTATTTATTGTAAAGTTGTTCTAAAATCTATTTGGTTATACATAATTTATCCACAAATTGTTTCTGCAATTTAGCTTTGTTTCTCTCTCCTTTAAATTTTGTTAATGTATTTTATTTTCATTTATATTATATACATAGCAGCCTTAATATGTATATAACCCCACCCTCCCTCCATCATTGCCAGTATATGCAATAAGACAATAAGAACATATCGATGCAACCAGCTTATAACTTTAAATTGCCTTTCAATTGGTAACAAAATATTCAAAGATGTTTAGTAAACTGAAGACCAATCCACTGAACGGATTGGTGTAATTAGGGCGGGGGAAAGTAGCAGAAAGTGGCAGTAAATGAAAAACCAACATAACGCTTGTAAAGAACTTGTTTAGAATGAGAGATTAGCATAATTACTGCGCATTTGTCCTTAGTTATGGCTAAAAAGCAGGATAATACGGTTAGCCTGTATTATTCCATTCCTCCTTTATTTTTCCCTTGGACAGCAAATCAATAAAGTGCATTCATTTTGCATAATGTGGCAATTGGCAACACCAGCGGTTGGTGGACCACTGCTGCCTGTTTATTATGTTTCCCAAAGAGCCACTAATGGCTTCAGAGACTCTGCTGCTGCTGTAAAGAGCAGAGCAGGCGAACAGATTGATCCCTTCCTGTCCCCCTCCGTCTCTGGGGCGTTCTGTCCATCCTTCACCTCCTTCTCTCTCTATCTGCACTTGAAATTATGCATCAGTGTGTCTGTGCATGTCGCAATAAGCTTTATCTCAGAGCTGGGTCAATAGGGAAGCTCGGTTCAGATTGCAGCAGTTCTGACCCGGAGCAGAATGTGAGCCCCCCTCAGAGTACTGATCTAAATCCTTTTTTTTTTTTTTTTCTTCTACCACTGCCCCTGGCCCATTAGATACAGCTCCACTTTCTCCCAAACTCAGCACTGTCAACAGAATCAGCCGGCGGCTCTGATTACGCCCTTCCCTTGTCTTCTCAAGAGCATCAGTCTGCTTGCCAGGAGTGCAGACTCTAACAGATTGACAGATAAGCAGAAAAAAAATGAAGGGAGTCTTTTCTGAGAATAGAAAACGTAGAGATGGATCTGGGCTCGCCTTCTGGCTCTGAGCTGTAAATATCTGGTGTTCTTTGCAACACTTTAAAGGCAACGCTATGAGTGAAGGTAATTGAATTACCCCTGAAAACATGCTCTGGTGTAGAGATGAGATCTTTCAGTGTCTAGAGATTTGATTCCATTTTTAGGATCACGATTCGATTCAGAAACAATTTTTAATTCAAACAATCTAGAGACTCTTCTTAAGAGAGGAAACATGTATAAACATTTATTTAAAACAATTCTATAACGTTCCATACTGTATCAAATTCCATCAGTTTATATTTTAACAAAATTTTTTTACTTCTGTAGCTGAAATTACTAGTAATAGCTTAGCTTAGTTTAGTTTTTTCTTTAAAATATAAGCAGATTGAAATCATTTTTGAGCCTTTTGAATTGATTTAGAATTCTCAGGTCTAGGAATTGTGATTAAAATGTAAACCCTCAATATATAGTCTAAGAAAACAGCTCTGATTAGTGCAAAAACGCAACATTTTTCCAAGTATTTTTGTCCAGTTTCTGGTGCAAATATTTTATTACACTTGAAATATGATAAAATCAGCTAATAAGTAACTTTTCAGTAAGAAATATGAGCTTGTTGTAAGTCAATAATTCCTTAATATTGATAAAATATTTATTCCAATGGGGAAAATTTCCTATAAGTGAAATAGATTATCAATGGAATAAGTACTTTTTAAAATCAATATTAAAGAACTAAGGCTGCACAGTGGCGCAGTTAATAGAGTTGTTGCCTTGCAGCAAGAAGGTCCTGGGTTCGATTCCCAGCCCGGGGTCTTATCCGGCTGTGCGTGCGTGGGTTCTCTCCGGGTACTCCGGCTTCAGTCCAAAAACATGACTGTCAGGTTAATTGGTCTCTCCAAATTCTCCGTATGGTTGTTTGTCTTGTGTTGCCCTGAGACAGACAGGCGGCCTGTCCAGGGTAGCCAGTCAACTGCCTCTCGCCCAGAGCGTTAGCTTGAGAGAGGAGCCAGCAGCCCTCCTGACCCCACTAAGGGATTAGAGTGTACAGTGAACCCTCGTTTTCCGCGGGGGTTGCGTTCCGAAAAGAACCCGTGATAGATGAAATCCGTGAAGTAGTTACCTTTATTTTTTACAATTATTATACAGCATAATTAAATACTCTACACTGAAACCAAATAACAAAACCTGTTTTCTGGTCAGCGGATGTCCGTGCGCATCAATCGGGTCTTAATGTCATCCGGAGTCATATCGTCAAAGCCGTGGTTCGATTGGCTGTAGCATGTGCGGCCTGCTGCGACAGGATGAAGTTCCAAACACCTTAAAATTACACAAAATATATAAAATGTTCATCCTATACTATTATAACTGCTCAGCT
>CAEGAE010067961.1:0-11665 GCA_903067095.1 Girardinus metallicus | reverse complement strand
TTCCTTAGAATATTGTATTTTTAATTTGTTTTTTTTCTTTTTTTTTTTTTTTTTTTTTGTTTTTTTTTTTGTGTTTTTTTTTTTTTTTTTTTTTTTGGGGGGGGGGGGGGGGGGGGGATCTTCACAGTGTGACCTGTGGTTAAAACGCATTTTCTTTTGAAGAAAGAAAAATATTGTTGTTAGTTGGAAAGAACCGATGGTCTGGACAAAAGAATATACAGAGCTAACAAAGGTTTTAAAAATGTATTGTCAAAATCTACACATAAAAGAAGGCTTGACAGTGTGTTCCTCTCTTTGAGGCTCTGAGCCCAGTGTGGTATTTTCACTCCCACAAGCAAGCCAGGTTGTTTATGATGCATGTATCGTACTGTCATCACATAACGCTTTTGATCACAGAAGATGGATATTCACTTTCACGCATCATTTAACCAGAAGATGACAACTGTGGCTAGAAACGTCAGATGCAACAAATCCAGATGCACCGATGCTCGTTCAGTCGGCAGATAGTATATCTAAAAAAAGAGTGTTCAAACCCCTTCTATTTAGTTTCCATTGTTACATTTTTATTCATTTAGATATTACTCATTTGCAGAAAGTCTCCCATTGTGTCCTAAACTCTTACCAAAAAGCAAATGTATGTGCAGAGCAGTAAGATGTTTTCTTAAAAACTATGATTTTTCACTTTATCCATGGGGTGAGAGGCTATCGTTTCCATCGAAGTAACTGCATTTAGATGATAAAGACAAAAGCATTCAGTTATTTTGTCTTGCAGAGCAGTAATGGAAATCTTTATAGTTAAGTAGCTATATAGTTAAGTAAGTTTAACTCCTAACAAAGAGCTCAGATCAACATGTTTTGAGTGCTTTGCCATTGCTGGTTCTATAGGCAGTTCTTTACTGGTTCTACTGAAGGACTGATTTGTTTTTCTACAGACAGAAACTAGCTTGATGTCACAACATTACCTCATGAAAATCTAAAGATATCAAGCAGACCCCAGAGTCCAGGTGCAGATTGTGGCATCTTTAAATCATCAGTAACAGGAAAACTTTTACAAGCTATATATTTGTGTGCCAACACTGTATTATAGTTGGTGCACATTAGTTTTATATATCAACCTTTTGCATCTTTTAAATGATGCAAAATTAGAGAGAAGAATAAAGACAGAGAGAGAGAGAGACTGTACCAATATCTTGTCTGCCTTTGTCATGTGACCTGCTTTGCTAGCTCCATTCAAATATCCACTGTCAGCTTTTGGTGCTGTATAGAAACACTTGTCAAATGTTACATAGTGCTAAAAAGTGTGATGTTTCAAAGCAGAATAATAAAATAATGCTGTAGTTGTTTGTCCACACAAGGTCAACTGGAATGACATTGAATAGCAAAAATGTCGGCAATTGAGTTAGCATATTTTTCTAATTCTGAAACAAAACGAAAAGGCAAATTTGCTCCTAAAATAGCTCAATAGATTAAACTGCATCTCTTTGTGCTGCCCACATTTAAATGAGTTGCATTAATTTAGGATTAAGCCAGCATTCACAAAGACCACGAGTGTTAATTCATAAACATGCCACAAAACGGCCTGAAACTGACGTATGTAATTTTTTAAAGGTTGTGTGGAAAAATTAAACCAATACATGCACTTGGTTTGGAGACATAACCTGGTGACACAGATGGTGAGGTGGGGAATTGATGCTGCAGTGTGAGGGAAATCACACGGCAGCATGATTTCTCTCACTCCACGTCAAATTTTAATCATAGATCAACTTTATTTTAAGCATTCAAAACAAATTTCTGCTGGTGAACCATACAAATAAGGACCTTTCAAATAAAAAAAAAACATCGATAAGTTAAATCTTAAATCAAAGTCTGCATGACATTTCATCAATGTTTTCTCATCACATTTCTCTTCCCGAATGATCATCAGGGTGATGTGCCACAGATTAACACATAAAATGTGACAAGGTGTGAGGCAATCAGACTGATTGCTGTAAACATCTAAATACCGTGGTGACAGTCGTGCGGCAGTGAAATTAATGCATTGGTACACCTAGAAGACATTGCAAACCAGGAAGGAGCTGTTTTTTAGGGATCACCAATATTTCCTGGCCCGTGATGATGAAGGGCTAATATGTCGATTTAGACTGCTTAATACATGCATGGATGCTGATCTGTAAAGACGCGGTGGTTTTCTTTAGGTATAAATATTGGAGCAGTTTTATTAAGTGTTGGAGTTGGACTATTTATTGGCTTATCTCTCTTCTTGAATGATAAATGAACTTTTATTAATTTATCTCAATCCCAACCAACTGATCTCTGATCTAATCAGTATTGGCAACATTGGAAACAGGAGTTGGCCTTCAGTGCCAACTACAAAAGGTCTACAAAACAGTATTTATTTAATGCCAAGATAGATGGGCTCTGCAAAATAGCACTTTGCAACCAGGTCTATGCGGAAACTGCTACTACTACTATGTGTGGCAGGTTGTATCAATATAACTAGCTGTGTTTCTGAGCTATTCTTTTGTATTATTGTTTTTGACTGAAACCAACTTGGGAATTTCAAACATTTCTCCTGAATAATTGGTTGTCAAATAGTTGTCAAATCCTCACCTCAGGCCTTGAAGGAAGTGATTTTTTTCTTGTTGCCTGGTCATGAGTTATTATTCATTTTTTTCAGTGCTTGAATTACTAAAAACTGGTGCGAAGCAAGGTTTGGTAGTGGGCATAATATGAGCCGCCACTCCCTTTGTTTAATTTGAAGAATGTGTTGTTGAACTATTTTCCTCAGTTTTATTTTCCTCTTCTATTTAAGAAAAATTTTACCATCAAAAACTTGCACGAAGATAATTAATGAGAACTACGGAAAAGTAATTTTGGTTTTCACCTTAAAGTATGAAAGATGGAAAGATAGGTAAAACCAATCTGCAAGTGCCTTAATTAGGTAAAAAAAAAAATTGAATGACTGAAAAACTTTTCCTGAAATAAGTTAAGAGAATCTGTAATTTCATGAAGATGAACAGTTGTGATGGACAGCTTTCCCTTTTTTTAATTAAGGATAAAATTTTATCCTCCTGGTTCTTCAGTGAGCAGGATGCAAAGTTTAAAGGGTCATGATAGGATGTAACCCCTCTATCCACCTATTTTTTTAGGTGGTCTTAGTTTAATTATTTGTCCCCATCATATAGTTGGAATTATGCTGATGCTTGCTGTCTTACTGAGGAAACTGCACGTTCAGCTGTCAGAAGATGTTAGGTTCATCTGACCTCCTCTGAGCCACCTGCCCACACAAATCACCATTTTTTCCATCCTTCCTGTACTTTATTAAGAAGTTTGGCCAAGACTGCTATAATTGTGTGTGTAGGCATCTTATTATCTTTTTTAACAACTCGTGATGCCTCATAAGTAAATTAGTTTAAAATGAGATTTGCCTTTGCACCACAAAGATAAAAAAAAAAAGAAGTACCATCAAAGGTAGCAGACCAGCTGTGGATAAGAGGAACGCTTTCATCAGAGACTAACAACAGATACCCTGCCCAATTATATAGCAACAGTCAAGATGAGAATCATCACTTCAATCACCACCTTTGAAAGATAATCAGGAATGCGTGGAGGGTTATGATCAACAAACACCAAATGGTTCTCACAGGGGCTTGTCCTGAGGAGCATGACGTGCATAAAAAAAGTTAATAAAAATATTTTACCTGAACTTGTCAGGTGTTTGCTCTGACAACAACACCTTCACAAGTATAAGAAAATTCAACTCGAGCTCACTTTCGAGGCACTAAATCACAAAAATGCTTTTTTTTTTTTTTTTCCCCCTGCATTTTGCCATTCAGGAAATTATTTTCTAATGACTTCAGTACATAATTTATACACAGCATCTGTTGTTGGGAAAGGCAAATTGCAGATTTTCTTGCCAACGGGATCTCAGGCTGAGACATAAACACAGAGTCAGTCCTTTTCTGGGACTTGGAACAGGACGCTCTCAAAACATACAGTGACACGCGTGGCAATTAAATTAGCTGCTAAAATATCCTTTCTTACTCTGAGATGGAAGTTAAAATCCCCCAGCATTGTAAGGCTTTCTAAAATATTTAGAAAAATTGTCTTTTGCCGTCACAGTTTACAATGGCGTCAACAGAGTTTACACGTTTTTGTTGAAAGGTGAAAGCTTCTCTGAGACAGCTTTTATGAAACTACACAAAAATGTACAAGTTTGTGAGATTTTATTGTTTTGTTACGGTAATTAATTAGATATTCAGCCGAATAGAATAATTTCTGGCTTTGTTAGACTTAATAGTATCTAATGACACTTTATTCACAAATGAGTAAATCAAACTGCTTTGTGATAGGAGTGAGTAATTTTTCCATCAGTGTATTGGCATTGTATTGAGATGCACATTTTGATGACCAAATATTTATAGATGACAAGATACGTTTTACAGGGCAGTTTATTGTGGTCTGTAACATCCAGTTTAAATACTGTTTCAGGTCTATGGTCTACAATATCAACATTACTGTGAGCACTGATATAAAAAAGAAGCAAAGGACAAGAAACAAGCTGGGAGACAACAAATGATACAGAAAGATGTTGTGGAATAGCCCCGAGTGAGATGTGGCACAGATGGTGGGGAGGGTTAGTAATGGGGAGGCTACCATTCTGTGTTCTCCAGACACATAACTCAAATGCACCATTATAACATTGACACAGTCATTGCTTCATAGACATTTCTGTTTGTTTTCTACATTCTCACTCGGTTGTAAAAATATATATATTAAAAAAAAAACAAAAAAAAAAAAAACACTGGCATAGTTTATAGAGAATATCTAGGTGGTGAACAGAGAAATAAATTTTCTCATTTGTGAGAGGAAATTTTACTATTGACAGATTTATTAACTCTCATGATAGCTTAGTGGAACTTGGAAAATAATAAAACACTCCATTAATTTCAGTGCCATCTTTTCAAATAAGAGTGGATGTGATAAGCGCTAGGTTCTACATCTCCATTGTTTGTTGATTTCATTGATCTCAACAGGATACTTGCAGCTTTTATTTGGATTCTTCTATTTCTCAACATTGACAAGCTGCTGTCATTGGACCACGAGTAGGGTTCAACAAATTGCCTATCCAAACAACTTGTTGGGAAAAAAAAAAAAAAAAAAAAAGAAGAAACTGAACAAAGAAATCATTAAAACACAAAAACAGTTGTGCCCATCTAACAACTACAAAAAGAACATAGTGATGGTGGTTTTTCTCATCCAATGGTCCACAGTTATTGGGCAGTTTGGTATGTTGCCAGGCCCCCCAGGATTGTAGCTGAAATCTTACAGCTGGTGAGTGGAGGTGTTCCAGCTGGAAAAGTCTGGCTGCACAGTCAGGACACTGCAGGCCGTCTGGGGCTGCATCCTTTATTGCTGAGCTTTAATTACCGCTGCATTTACACTTGTCAAGATCTTGAGATAACCGTTACTAATAAATGCGTGGTAAAAGAAGTCAAAATCCAATTAAAAACCTATTTTCTGGTCATATTCATACCCCTTATCCAAGACTTAAAGAAGTCGCTTCATTATTCATTTAAGATCAAAATACTGCTAATGTAAGAAGTTGTTACACAATTAAATTTACAATTTTAATACATGTGTGGACACAAAAAGTCTCATAAACAAACGTTCATAAATGGCTGTATTTTTTTATATTTGTGAAATCCTCTAGATAATTTCTTCTCTCTTGCCTTGTATGTTGGGATTTTTAAAACATGCTTTGGGTCTACGTAGAGCAATGGAGTCCCTTCTGTGAAATGTTAAGTCTTGTCATGTCTGAAGTATGGATGGTGTCAATTTGATGATGTGACATGAACATTCAATGCTTTCTGCAAGATCTACGAGCGCCAACAAATGATCAATTAAATATTAGCATAAGTAATCAGAAAGTAGATATTAGTCAGATCTGGCACTACAGACATCTGAAAGACAGTCGGCTTTTTATGTAAGACATGTTCAATAATACACACAAAGCCAAGAGTCTTAATGAAAAAATTCCAAAAGGCAAATGTGCAAATGTTTTTTTTTACGTCATCTGCAGACAAATTAATTTGAAATGCAGTGGATCTCTTTTCTGTTCCCACTCTATTGTAGTCATGTCCTCCACACTGTTAACAATGACTCCCATCTTGTCTTGTCTGTTTTGTCACAGACAAAACAGCGCCTTCTGTTGTAGGTGATATTTCATTTAATTGGACAAAACAGTTCTTTCACCCCAGTCTTTCTGTAACAAAAGAGAGGTAGAACGACTCCTTCAACCCTTCACTGTAATGTCAACATTCTCACTCTCATTCAGACATAAACTCTGCAATTTTATTTTATTTTAGTAATTTTCTTTGTTTATTTATTTTTCTTGAGACATCTGCACTAATTTACTTCTTATTGGTTTACAGATAATGCAGAGGCACTAAAATACTCAATGATATATTGGATTGAAATGGCAGGTTGATACGGTTAAGCTGGTTTTTTTGTTCATGTCATTAACTTCACTCTATTCTAATGGCCTCCACAGTCCCCAGATGTCCACCTAACAGAACACCTTGGAGATGTGGTGCAATGAGATATTATATGGATGTTCAGCTGATAAATCTGTAGCAGCTGCATGATGCCATCAAGACCAAAATCTCAGAGAAATGTTTCCAACACCCTGTTGAATCTGTGACACAAGTAAGTCAGCTCTGAAGGCAAAGTGGGGTCTAACCTAACAAGATGCTCATAATAAAGCTGTTGATGAGTGTAATTTGGTGTCAGAGATTAATTTTGTTTAACAACAAAAACATTTACATATGCATTAAAAACAGCACACATAGTACAAGCCCAAGCTAGATGCAATTGGCATGTTTAAAATAACTGGGAAAAACCCTATTAAAAAATCTATCTTTACTTGTTGTTCACATGAAGTAGCATGAAGGTTTTTATTTGTATTTTAAATTTTAGAAAAATGTATTTGTCCTTTTATACTTGCTATTATTCCTATAGGAATTCTTTAGAGCTATTATTATTATTTCAAGCAGCAGTTACCTTTTGTTTTTTTTTTTAGCTGGGAATTGACTGTGAAAGACTGCTGCTGCCCAAGTTCATACTTGTGCAAATGGTAGCATGTTTTCAAATCACCATTTTTTCCACTACAGGTAAGGTGCCTTTGGTCAAGGCTGACGAGCTTAGCGCTGCCATGGATAATAAATCTGACACTGTTACGCATGTATGCACACCGCATACTTGTTTTGACTGTGTTAGCTATCAAGCTCACATGGGTGCTGCTGCTGCTCAGGTGCATATAAATTGCTAGTCCATATAAACTAAAGCCTTAAACCTCGACCTCCTAACTCCCAAAAGGTGGAGTTGGTTGTTTTTATTACATCTCCTTTCTATGAATGTATGAATATGAATGCAGAAGTTTGTGCACTCAGTGGCATCTCGTCTTTAACTTAAAGCACAACTTTGGGTGAAATCCAAACCAAAGCAGGAAGGAACACAACAGCCAGTATACCGATTAAATCACACGCCATTTGACCTACTGAAAACTCTCATGGCCAACTTGAGAGGACAATCTAACAGAAACAGTGAGTGGTTCGCAAGGAGTCATCACAGTCTTTGGTCACGTAGGCTCCCTAGATTAAGTGAGTTGGAATGAGCAGATTAGGAGGGAAGATAAAACAAGTGAAAGAACGGGAAAGATAAAACAGAATGTAGACAGATGTGTCTCTTCCTTTCCTTTGAGCAGAAAGGGAAATGGCCCTTTATCCTAAGCATCTAGGCCCTTTCCACGACAAAGCGCTACAGTCCCACTGTGCTGGAATGCAATAAACCTCTTAGGAAAACAGAGCAAATGGCTCCTCTTCCAAAGCTGGAGCCAGAAAACTGACAACCATGTCTGCAAATCACATCTCCACAGTAATTCTTCACACTTCAAGGAGGAGACATTGCTATTTTCTTGCTTATTTTATCCTTAATTTAATCAGATGATGAAGCTAATGGGAATTACCATAAGCATCATTTTTAAAAGGGTAACCCTAATTTTAAGTGGCTTAACATCCAGAAGGAAAATGGGATGGAAAATGGGGGATCATACAAATAATCCTCTTAAGGCGATCAATATCACTCCTTGAAGCGCTGATCTGGACAGAGTAATTGTAAATTTCAGGCTATCAGTAAAAATCAGGCATTGTGTGTTCTAAAAGGCAGTCTTGGGTCAAACAGATCTGTAGCTTAAGAATGTCTCATTGTTTTAATTTATTTCCGAACCTGCAATCTGTAACAGCAGATAGTAGCAAATGAGAAGGAAATGGAAATAGAACAGAGAACAAGAGCTCATCAAAAGCTTGATTGCATTTCAGTGAAGACCAATCATGTTGTCTCACTTCCTTTGTTTTCTTGTTTTGTTAGGAGTACAAAAAAATGACTGCAGACAGACAATGACATTCAGAAAAAAAAGAGCAGCAAACAAAGGAATCGTGGAAGTGAGTCTCATTCCAGAGTTGTACATGAGGTTTTTTTTGTTTGTTTTTTTTTTATGAAAAGACTCTCATGATTTACAGAAGAGTAAAATAAAGTGGGTGCTCACCTTTCTAGATGAGGTGCAACAGTAGGGTCTCATATTGACTCAAATAAAATGCTGGTATATGACAGGTTGCTACAGTATAAACATTTCAAAGCAGGGACTTGCATATTGCAAATACAAGCCAAACATGAATCAACGTGTACTCAAATGGAAACACGGGAGTTCATAGATTCTTCAGTCTGTGAAGTGGCTAGAGTGCCCATATTTTCGATCTTTCATCTTAAAAAACAAACGAGACAAGTGGAAACCAATTCATATTTCCTTCTTTTGGTACTGCAATCAAATCCCAACAGCCTCTGTTATCTCTTTTGATGTTTTAGGACAAGCAGTCTGTCATTTTCATTGTGAGGCCAATGGGCATTAATGGCTCCAATAGGCCTATAGGTGGACATTAGAAAAGGATCTTTCCAGGACTTGTATATAACCTCAGGAACCTGGATGTTGTATGCAAATCTTCTCTTGACTTTTCAAGTGGTTTTCAGTGGATTCTAAATACAACTCAAGATCCTGCTGCATGTAAAAGAACTCAGATGACATAAATATTGTGTTAAGAATAGACAGGAGCAAGAATTCAGGGAAGTCATTGTCTCTCTTATGGACAGCACCAAGCTGCCTCAATACCTTGTGAAAAAAGCCAGTTTGGCCTTTGGCAGAAAGTTGGACATGCTTAAATCTGTGGTGGAGAGGGTTACACTGGACAAACTGGAAGCTATAGTAGCTGTCCTCACGTCGAGTCCTGGCAGTGGCAGCTGGTTCCTTTCATTGCTCTGCAGTGCTGAGTGTTTTAGGATGCTTTGTCCTTATTGCGATAAGAATATTCTTGCCCTCTATCACCTTTTTGAACAGTAGTTTAAAGTTGTTGAGATTTTCTGTGTCTTGATTTTACTTATATGCTCAGCCACCGCTGACTTATTCACATCATCATTTTAACTGCATGCAGACATAGCAGTTTACCTAAATAGCAAAAAACCCATCCTGAAAACATCTATACGAATTGTGATTTTCATAATGTTCATAAACAAAAAAGAGAAAACGCCTGATAAGTTGCTCCAAATATTTGGAAATAAACTTGTATCCACATTTATTGTGTCTTGTAAAATGTGCAACTTGCTGAATTCATGTTTACTGATGCACCCCCAAACGATCACAGATGGTGGGTTTTGAACTACGTGCTGATACCCAGCCAGATGGTTCCTCTTTAGCCCAAAGGACGTAGAATTTAAATTTTGATTCATTAAGCCACAGGATAGTTTTCCACTTCACCTCATTCCTCTTTCTACAGTCAAGCTATAGCCTGTCAAAGGTAATTCCATTTAGATGTTTTCGTGTAATATTTTGGTACCTTCCATAATAGTTTTCACTTGAATTTCACTGAAATGTGGCTATTTCATCTATAAACTCAAGTCTGTCTGATTTGAGGGCCCCCAAAGAGCCCTGTCTGTCTGTACTGGTTTTCAGGTGTGTCCTAGATACGTTTGCACATTATATGAATCTTTAATGACTTTTTCAATTTTTTATTTTGAGAAATACATCTCTCAAATGATTCTGTCTGCTCAATATAATACTTTTGAAGTTCTCGAACAAAGACCAACTCCTCTGAATCTTTACTTTGAGACAGTAATTTCATACCTTATGTGCACCATTGACCAACTACAATATGGTAGTAAGTGCCCAGTAGGATTTATTTGTAACATACTCTGTCACAGCAAATTTAAAATCAGGGTAGATTTTTTAAGTGCAACGACTTAAATTATAAGGGCAATATTTTTAAATGATATTGTTTAAATATATTTATATTAATTTTATTTTTAATGCTTTACACTGTACACTCAAATCGTCAGTGTCACTGAAAGCTCTTCATCCTGGATGGTTAAACACGACCACTGGCAAACATAAACGCACCGTCCCAGTCATAAATGAAAACAGAAAAATGTCACTGTGAAATTTTCTGTATATTAGGTTTTACATTGTGGTTTATTGTGATTAAGTTATCTAAATGTCTGAATTATATGACCAAACATCTAAGAACATTTTTTTTAAATAATTTTTATATTTTATATTTATATTTTATAAAATGTAAAGAAAAGTTCTAATTGAACTTAACTATTTTCAGAAGTTGTAGCCGTCGTAAAATGTGGAGTTCGTATTCCATGATGAGTTAAATGAATTAAAGAAATAAAAAATATCATCCCAAGCAATGAACATCTTAGATTCAATCCAGCATCTCTACAAAGAAAATCTGTCGCACATCTCTAAACCTGCCTAGACAAAATCGTCCAAACAAACTGACAGGCCAGAGTGCAGTAAGCAAAGCAGCAACTAAGAGGCTCTTTTTAAATCTGCAGCAGCTGGAAAATCCACAACTCAGCTGGGAGAATCTGTCGACAGGATAGATATTAGTCTTGTACTTTACAAATCTAGGGTTACAAAGAAAGTCATACGTTTGTAATAACCCAAGTAGAGCACACAACTAAGCACATTGGTGAAAGTGCTCTGGTTAAATGAGACCAAATTTTATTTTTGTCATCTACAAAAGGATTTTAAAGTGACCATCTATGACAATAAATGTTTGACAGAAATTAGATGTTTATGGGCCTCCCATCCCCCACATTAAGCTGTTTTTTTTATTCAGGCCTCAAAAACATGATGATCCTATTCATTTTAAATTTCCCATTCCTTCTTCATTGTTCTGTTTCCCAATCATTTTATGTCAGAGAAAAACTTTTGAATCCATCATTGCATCTAGAATTTTGAGGTATGAAAATACCTCGGTGATTTTTGTCTGTGCAAATCAGATTTAATCAGCCTCAAAGAGTACAGTCAAGCATAAAATGCTGACCTTGGGGTGGGGGGGAAGAAATGCCCTAGTACTCAATACACGGAGCCAGCCCCAGTCCTCTAGGGTTAACAATCTAAAATTTCTCTAACATCTCAAAGTGCAATTTAGAATGAATGTTTCTTTGCAAAAACACAAACATAAACATGAAGGTTTTCCTTATGTATTTGAAAACTGTTTTCCCACATTCTAATTTGCTCCTTTTGTTTTATAGTGTATATATATAT
>CAEGAE010067947.1:0-21481 GCA_903067095.1 Girardinus metallicus | reverse complement strand
GGGCTATTTGTGAGCCTGCCTCTTTATTATTACATTGAATTAATTTCAGATTTTTGTATAACTTTTCTTCAAGTTAAAGTGAGCCATTATTGTTACAGGTTAATTTTCTAAACTACAGAAAAGTAACTCAAATGTGAAAAATTGGACTGATGTTGATATGCGATAGTAACACTGCTGTTATGTTAGATTTACCAATGTTTTATTTTATCTTTTTTTTTATCCGATTACCCGATTAATTGTAAGAATAATCGATAGATTACTCGATTACTAAAATATTCGTTTACAACAGCTCTACTCCCAAATCTTGCTGAAAAGTTTCTTGTAAGTTAGTTTTGTTTTATTTCAAGTGTACTGAGATATTTGCACTAGAAACTAGATCAAAATTACTGGGTAATATTTTACCAAGTAAGATTTTTGCAGTGCTGTGCAATCAATTTTTTAAGTGTTCAAGACGCTAGCACCACTTAAACGCCACCCACCCAGGTGAAGATCCCAGTCAGGAAAGCTTTCGACTGCGCCGGATCATTCATGAGGCCCACAGAGCCGTGAGAAACTCAAAATCGGTCATGTTGGCTTGTTTTCGCTCCTCTCCTCTCAGCTGCTCAGTATCAGCGAGCATCAGCTTTCACAGACATGCTGAGCTTTTGCACATCGACCTGCTGCGCACAATTTACCCAAATCACATTACCCGATTAGTGGTTTTTCAAAAACAGCAACCAGGACCCTCCGCCCTGAAACATTACCCCCGTGAGGCTTTAACACTTCGCTTGCAGACGCCACTAAATTGCTCGACACAGACACACACAGACATGGGGATGGAGTTCACACAGAGAAATGAAGCGGTGCGCTCTTATTGGTAAACAAACAACAACAGGAGACGGGGAGGAGAGAGAGAGACACACAGACACAGGGATCATCCGCATCCCTTTCTCTCCCCTCACCTTGTTGGGCTTGACAGCTCTCTGCAGGTTCTCGATCCATTTGTCTCTCTCTGCGGCTGAGCGACACGCAAAGCACTTGGTTCCTGACGCCGTTGTCACCTGAGGTTATAGCCAATGGTACCACAGCCATCAGTCACTATGGAGACAGCAACTAAGGCGCCAAAACAATGTCTCAACCTCGATTTTTATCAGTTTCCACTAATAAGAAGTGATGGAAAACTTTACAAAACCAATGCAAATTTTATAACCTTGATCATCAGACTTTTATTTTGTTTTTGCCAGGTTCTGTTCCTCTGCACTAAGAGTGGGAGTGTGCCGTTGCTCGACCATCATGCAGCTCAGCTCTCACCTCAAAACAGTACTCCTGTCCCAGGATGCTGGAGTGGACGGGTTTGATGATGGCGTCCTCGTCCAGTGTGAGGTCCAGCGCCTCAGCAGCGCTGCTGGGAGACAGCAGGGACTCATGGGAGTGGGACTCTTTGAAGCTCTGCATCAAACGGGTCCTGGGAGACAGATAGTCAGTCAGATGTGGGAGCGGAGAGGGAAGAAGGGGAGGAGGTCATTTCATCACGGTTTGGCAAAAGAAACCCTTCATGTCAGCATCTATATGTTAATTCTAACATTAAAAACGCATTTCATTCTTTTTATCTTAACTTATTGAATCAAAAACCACAGAACCAGTGGATAGACGGAAACCAGCTCATAATTTTCCAAATAATCCATTAGGACTGGAGGTAGCACATGCAGATATTCCTTTTAAACCAAATACAACATTTACATACTTCTGCATTTCAAACTCGATGGGATGTGAATGAGGGTGATAATGTAACAGCTCTTCAGATTCAAACGTACTTTCATGTTATTTTACATTCATATGAAATTCAATTCAGTAACGCTTATTAATATTAAAGTTGCAGAAGTTCTCTTTATCTTGAAAATAAAATATAGAAAAAATAAAATTTTAATTGACTATCAATGCAATATAGCATAGGATAAGTGCAGATGAAACTAGAATCATGTTTAATTTAAACCAGTTTGAAAAATGTATGTATTATAATCTTAAACTGCATGAAGAGATCAAGATAAAAAAAAAACTACAAATACGCCTAACACAATGAATTATTTGCCTTGAGATGACAAGATATAAATAAACTTAATTGACTTGAATTTCTTATTTAGCATCTACACTATCAGTGTTTTTTTTTTTTGGAGATAAATGTAAATCTAATTTAACAATAAACAGGCTTCAAAGGATTCTTAATCAAACTTTAAAATGCATTTTTTGAAGAAGAGTTCTTCAGCGCTGTCCCATTTCTATTCTAACGTAATCATTTTTTTTAGCTCCGGTTTGGATGAAATCACATTAAAAGATTTTCTGAAGTCAAAACTTTGACGTGCAAAGTGTGACGTTTCTCTCTAACCCCTGCAATGAAATGCAACATGGCTGCTTTGTGTTTAAAAAACAATAATGATTTAACAGCTTGTATAATCAACTTTATCAGAAACACCTTAGTAGTTGTTTTGAGTTCATCAGTCTCTTACATTTCTAAAGAAACTTGGTTTGCAAACATTTGTTTCTGCTCAGATCATTTGAGTTCCTTCCACCAGGTTTCAACCAGGTTGGGTCTTTTTCAGCCTTTCTATTGTACATTTCCTATTTGGGATTTCTGTCCTGTTCGGTCTCACATTTAAATTTAGAATATTTTGGTATCGAGAAGATTTCATGGTCTTCTTGATGACTGCAGGACGCTGAGATTCTGTGGCTTTGCCACTATCCTAAATCATTACTTCTACCACCATGCCTGACAGCTGGCATCAGGTGTTCAAGCTGATATGCTGTTAGATTTTTTTAAACATTGTACTACTTCAAGTAGAGATGTCCTGGGTTCATCTCTACTTGAACCCAGGACATAATTCCAGAAATTTTATAGTTCTTTCAGATGCAAGTTTGAAAATGTAAGTTGTTTTGCTACATTCTTTTTAGAGAGAAGATGGAAACAGACTACACTTCTTCAGTCTTTTGTCTTTAACTTTATAATTTTAAATGCTAACTGAGCCGTGTCGAGTCTGGATGAAGCTTTTGGTTATTTTGTTTTAAATATTCTGGGACATTCCTAAGAATCAATAAAAATGTTTTCCACATATGAATAATCATTCTTCTAGTACAACCAAGAACTTCAGATAGTTTGAAAATGACTCTACACACTACTAGGTTTTAGAGCAGCAAAACACCAAAGCTCCTGCTTTTATTGCAGTGCTCACTAATGATGACCATTTTATTTAATTAGCTACGCCGTGGTGTTGTTTTCCTTCTTAACTCCAATAAAGGATGGATTTATTCCTTTGAAAAACTCATTCACACCAGAGAAAATGTAAATCCTCTCTTCATAATTCAAAATAAAACATTAAATCATAATGAAAGAAGAACTCCAGAAGTTATGAAAATGGACTTTTGCCATAAATATTGTGTCATTTGACTGTATGAGAACAACTTTTTACCACTTGTACATTTGCTGCTTTGCTTGCACTGCTGCTTTAAGATAATGCATAGATTATCACCAAAATGGGATTTATGAAGTAAATATCTGCTTTACAAGCTCCACCAGGTAACTGCAGGCTGTGCAGAAAGAAACGAGGTCCAGCTTTACTAGCTGAATTCAAAGGAATATCCTGCAGAAAATACAAATCTCATGTTGTTACTTTATGTTATGCCATAACTCTCTCACAGATATTTCTATTTTTCTTCTACAGTTTTTTTATGCTCTAGAGAGAATATATATTGAAATGATTTCTAGGAAAGAAAATCAGTCCTCTGACATATTTATGCAAACATTTCACAGTAACAAACACTCAAATCGCTCATCGTGCTCACCTTTACTACAGTGCACACATGCACACACAGACGCAGCTGATAGTCATATATCCATTACGACAGATAAATGACGACACGGTAAATCTAACCAGAGCGTGAGGAGCGCTGGTCAGGAGCAAGAAAACCCCCAGGAGAAGAAAAAAAAAAAAACAAGGATGGAGATGAAGAAAACCTAAATCCTCAGCTCTGCGCTCACTTTTCCCACGATTGCCTGTGCCTAAACCCAATCATAACGTTCATCACCGGAGCACCGATCGCACAAGGAACCGGGGAGAGAGAGCGAGGCTCATGGAGAGAGGGAGAGATAAAAATAGACCTAAAAGAATGAGTCAGATTGAAGGGAGGACAGAGAGCAGAGAAAGACTGGAGGAAGTCATGACAAAATGTGAGAGAGGATGGGGGGATGGAGAGTAAAGACAACCTCTCAGTGGAAATTAAGTTCATTATGTAAACACTGGATTCTTCAGAGAGGAAGATATGAGAGTATGAAGAGTCTGAAAGGAAGAAGAGTGAAGAGGCGGATGCGTGCGGACTGGGCAGTATGAAGGGATTGGGGAGACAGCAGGAGAGCTGGAGGAAAAACGGAGGACTGAGCCAGCTCTCAGCAGAGACACTTCAAAACAGAGACAGCTGGAATATGTCTTCAAATACCTGCAACACATCAGATCAGGTGGAGTAAAACTCAGCAAGCAAGAAGACAACACAACATGATTACCACAACGAATACCGACTCAAACATTCTGCAAGTTTAGTTTCATGAATTAAGGATGTGTAACTTTTGAGTGTCTGAAGTGTTGGCCAAATGCAGAAGGAAATTTGCTGACGTGGATAAGACTGAGGGATAAGATTGGCTTCACATGTAAGGATTGGCCAATCATCGATCCCCCAAAATTACGGAAATCATCCTGAAAATCGGCTGGGCGATAAATTGGTGTACCCTTAACAAATACTGCTGTGAAGTGTAGAGGAAAGTACAAACATTTTATCAATTCATACACAGTCTTTGGGTCCTGTAAGTTGTCAAATAATAATTTGCTAAAATATATTCAGAAAATAGGTGAATTGGAGCCAAGCAATACAGTCTACATCAACACAGACATGGTGTCAACATTTCAATATTAATTTAAATATTAAATTAATATTTTATTAATTCAATATTTAAATTAATTAAATATTAATTTAAATGTTAAATTAAGATTTAAATGGATATTAATTTTTGGATTAAATTATGCCAATTTAATCCAAAATTGGCCTAATATGCAAAAAGTTGCTGCTGGGAATATTGCTGCTGAAAGAAGAGTATCACAAAGAAAACTTCAGAACAAAAAGTGGGTCAAAGTTCAGAACTTTCCAGATATTAACCCCTCTGAGAATTGCTGGTCGGACAAAAACAAAATGAGAAAAAAAAAGCCACAAAAAAATCTTTCAAAAATATTACCAAAATGGCTGAAGGAAAACATAAAACTGTGACTTTCGCACAACATAGTTGTGATTCTGGACTTAAATCTGGTATCTAAGTGAAGAGACTAAGTGTAGAAAAACTATATTATTGGAAAAAAAACTGAGCTCTACAGGACATTTAACAACATGTCTTGGACTTCATGGGAAATGATGTAACCCGAAACAAAAAAATGCAAATCCTACCTTGGTAATTCAGACTAAAATATTGAATTACAATGAAGAAAGAAGTCCAGAAGTTGTGAAAATGGATTTTTGAAATAAAAATTGTGACAAGAAGCTCATTTTACCAAGAATTTGGTCATTTTGTCCCCTCAGTGGCCTTCTGGGGGGAATAAATCAAGCTGAAAAGTGTCTTGGCAGATCCTTGTTTCACAGCTGGAGCTTTCAGTTGAGTTCACTTCTGGCCTCTAGTTTGACTCCAAATGTAAAATTCTCATCTGGCGTTCGATTAAATCATATAGCAACTTACAGACTTTTATTTTTTATCTGGCTGCTTCTCATCTGAATGTGGGTGGTTTACAGTAGAAAAAAAAAATCTAAAATCAGATAACCAAAAAAAGAAAAACCTTATTTCTCCTTAGTCATTGGGACGCATTGAGTCCAGTGGAATTAAATTCATGTTCCCTGAGCTGCTGAGGAATCTTTGCTCTGTCCAGGATCCAGAGGAGGTGTAATTAAGCAAATCTCCCACTAACTCATTTCCTTCTGTACAGCCAGGATTATGGCTGACTGCTGGTTACCATGGTGAGAGAGTTCCTTCATCGCGCTGACTGAGAAACAGTGATGATTTCAGCTGAAAGTGATACTGAGGTGAGAGTAGAAAGTGAATTTATTTTCTCGTTGAAGAAGATGCAACCACACTCATCTGCTCTCTCATACCAGAAGACGGCACTTCAGTGATTATTGGCTCATTCAAACCTGATTCTTATATATATATATATATATATATATATTCTGGGTGAATCAAGGAAAACAGCTTTAAATATTACAGTGATTGCATCCAGAAGGGCTTAGGACGGGGTTGTACAAACTGTGGCCCGGGGGCCATTTGTAGCCCTCATCCTAATTTTGTGCAGCTCCTGACTTCAAATAAGAATGGTGGAAAGCACAGACAGTCCATGCAGATGGACCTTTTTTTACTTTTAATCTGTCTAGCAACAGTTACTCAAAACTTGTTTTGTTTTTTTTTTTCACACAAACTTGGCTAAATGCAGCAAAGAAAGTTCCACCTAGATCCTGAACTTATAGCTGAAAATAGATGGCTTTCTTTCTCAGTTCAGCATAGATGTTACAAACTGGAAAGCAATGTTTGTCTCAAATAAGGCAAACATGCAAAACGTTTTTCAAGTTTTGAGTTGACAATAATGTACACATCTTTTTCCTTTAAAAAAGACAAAAGAAGTACTTAGTTTTAGTAAATATTGCATTCATAATTTGTTGTCAAGCAGGTAGAAAAATACACAATGTAAGTTTTGTTGATTTAAATATTTTTAATTTCTTTTCTTATTTTTTTTACCTCCAAATATTTTTGGCAGGACAATTTTGGTCCAAATGACAAAATGTTTGGACACGACTGGTTTTGGTAGACAAGTTCTAGAATTTTTTATTTCATTTTAACTTAATTGTGCAAGCGTGCTTTAAACAAAGAGTAAAGAACAGAAAAGCTGTGTGTTGACAAAACTAAGTACACCTTTGCAACTTTTAAACTATTTAGCGAGAGAGGAACCAAACGCACTTGATTAACGCATCATCAATGTGAACAGCTCTATCAACATGGAGTTACGGTGGTTTGATGCTCTGAAACATACGGGTGTCTGTTAACTTTAAACAAAGGTGGAAAGACAACAGCAATATGTCAGAGAAGGAACTACTGCTGCCTGCTAATATAGGAGGGGGTTATAATCTCATTACCAAACAATCTGAAGTTAATCATTCTACTGAGGAAGATTATTCACAACTGGAAAACATTTAAGACAGTTCCCAATCCTCCTAGGAGTGGAGTCCCAGCAAATTCCCCCAAAGTCAGAGCTTGCAATGTTTAGAAACAGGATAAAAACCTAATGGCTCCATCTTAGACTCTACAGGCCTCAGCCAGCATGTCAAATGGTAAAGAAATAGAGTATGTTAGCAGAAAAGTTCAGCAAAAAAGAAGAAAAGGGAAATGCAAATTAGGCATGTTTCCATCTACTGGTTGGTAGTGAATCAATATTACTACTGAAAGCACAATTTCGTCAGATTTTGATGGCTCATAAGGCTGTAATAAACGGCATGCAGAGGTTGCAAACTAGCTCAGATCACATATCTCAAAAAAATGGAAAGAAATTAGAGGATTAGGATAGTGTCATGCCTCTGGTAAGGCACAGACCCACCAGCGAATGGGAAAGTTTGTCCGAATGTCTTTTCATCTACCCTTCGGCGCATTAACTCTTTTTCGGAAATGCCACCTCAAGGAAAAAATAAAAACCTTTTACTAAATTAAAGAAGTTATCTCAAATTTGATTATTTCCATCGACCTTTCCTAGTGCAATGTTTGACAGAAACACGACTAGCTAACTTCTCTGCATACCAAAGCAGTCCAGTTTTCGGTCTACAGTTGCTTCCTGGCCCAAACTGGACCATGAACAGGGTTAAAACACATTCCAGCAAATGTGTTGAACAGGATGGTTGTTAAATGGCCCAGTCAAAGTCTATATCCAGTCTGACTGAAATGCTGTGGTAGGACCTTAGGAGTTGGCCAATATTCTGCCACAATGATGTCGAAAAAGATTCCTGGGGTGTGCTTAGTTTTTCACACAGCTTCCATTTTGGCTTCATCTTTGTTTAACAACTAAAAACCCTGGAATGTTTTGTTAATTTTAGAACCTGGTAGTAAAAGTCTTGAAAAAAGGGATATAGTTTCTCACTTCTCTGATTGATTAGTTTTGCAGTTTGAATGCAAACTCATCTCAGGACCAAACCTACTGACTTGATGTGACTCCAAGCAAGAGTCAAAAGTTTTACCCGGATATTTTTTGTCAGAAACAAATGTTCCTATTTTAAGTATCTTCAAAAGACTGGAGCAGGTAAAAACAAGATATCATGCAAGGGTATGACTGTGTACAGCAGTGGTCAAACACATCCAGAACATCCACACACCTGCGCGTCATCTCTCTCAGTCTCTCACTGACCTGTCTTGGTCGGCACTGCGGAAGCGGGGGAGGATCATTTGGCGGAAACTGCTCGTTCGGTCCAGTTTCGGCTGACTCTTAGCCCTCTTGATGGAGCCCTTCAACCTCTTACTGAGGAAACTCTGGAGTGTGGCGGAGGAGGAGGAGGTTGATGATGATGATGTGACGGGGACAAACAGATGGATAGGGAGAGGGAGGGCGAGCGTGGTGGCGTGAACATGTCGGAACAGATGAGTGATGGAGAGGTGAGGAACGGGACGCAGTGGTCGGGTGGGGTTTGGTTTGAACGTCGGATGAGCGCAGGGTCAAAGTGGTTTGTGTCAGACGTTATGCACAATCAAATGCAGACAAATGAAAAAATGGGACACATGAGGAGGGAAAGCACACAGTAAGTTTATTAATAAAAGAAATCACACTGCTGCACATGTCCAGTTGGTAAAAAGACCTGCAGTGCCACCAGAGATCCTGTAGTGGGCAGCAGTGGACCATGATAGCCCATCTGTTGGGACAGTTTGTCCTGCATGAGCTTTCTTACATTTTTTTTTAAAAGCAGCCCTACATTCAATTGGAACTGGCAAAACTCGAAAGTCACAATGATCTCTGTCCAATCTGACTGAGCTTGACCAAAAAATTGAGTCTCTAAATGTGTAAATCTCATGGAGTTAAGCGGCAAAACATTTGAAACTATGATAGCAGCAACAAAGTAACGACTCAGAAAGGCTCAGAACAAATACAAGGAACAGATTTAAGATTTTTATTTTGTAATAAAAAAGCATCCGTCTGCTTCACAAAATATAAATAAAAAAGCAATGAAGCTTGTAGTTGTAATGTGACAGAAAGTAAAAAACATTCAGGCAGACTTAGCACTTTTGCAAGCCATTGTGTATTATTATGCAAACTTCTTATACAAAGCTTAACATCACATATGTTTTCAGTTTATTTTTAGAAAAGTCCCATGTTATTGCACGATCAAGATTAGGAGCAGTACCATCACATTCATATGTCACTGATACAACGGATGGAAAAATCATAACTGTTTTAATGCACTGTCTAAAAGTTTCCTATCATGCCTTTTAATTTATATTCTGTCACACTTTCCAACTATTATGTGCTCTTTATTGCTTAGAGGCCCTTCAGTGACTTCACCGATGTTACTTAAGTTAAATAGGAAGAATATTTTCATCCACTTGAGGTGCAACAAGGGTTCTCAAAATGTTCTCTGTTCTAATGCACAAGGAGCGAAAAAGCAAGACAGGCCTTTTCTCCTAAAGTAGGTATGGACAATTATATTTTTAACCACTAACTAAAAAGTAATGAAACTTCAAATGTCTCAAAGGTCTGGTCATTTTAATTAAAGTTCCAGTTTCTGAGATCAAAATCAAATCAATAAGACATTGACTTTGCTATAAGAAAATTCAAGTTTTCAAATAACTTAGGAATCTAGACCTAAGCTTGGCAGGAAATCAGTCTACTCACATGAAGACAATATTTTACAAGATGTGCCTCAAAAAAACTGGTTGATTTGGGCAACTTGTGTCTGGTAAAGTGGTGAAAACTGATTAGTTGACATTTCTCCACCAAAAAATGCTAGAATGGAATCAAAAATGTGCTTTTTCAAATTGTTAAAGCGAAACAACCTTTGTATTTTTTACATTTCTTTCTGAAAAGAAATGAAACCTCTCAATAAAAACTAGTATTGACCCTTATTATAACGGTTTGTTGACTGGCGCACATTAACCTCAAGAATTAACCTCAAGAAAAAAATATGCTGCGCGAAAACTGGACATTTTTATCCTTAATTAGCCTTAATTATTTAATAAGTGCATCAAACATATATTATGCTGATTTACCAAAGAATGCTCCCTTATTTTTAATGCACAGAAAGATCATTTATATACCTATCACATAACGACATTATTCAGCGGGAGAATGACTGCGGGGAAATGACACCTTGTCATCTGGTGTGAGTCAAACAGCTTTGAAGCCTGTCTTAAGGATATGACTAAAGGCTTGGCTCCATCTGCTGGTTTCAAGCTAATAGTCTGCATGACTAACCCGATTTGATTTGCTCCTCCATCTGACAGGTTGAGTGTCAAAAGGTAGAAGAAAGAGGCTGAAAACCAAAACAAATCGCAGTAACAAGAGGAGAATCAAAGTTGCAGTGGTCATTTCCATCAGCGTTGGGTTTCTGACAAGTTTCCTGGACTAAAAATGCCCTAAAAGTCCCTGTACTTATCATTAGGTCACGTTTATGTCAGCTCTAACATATGATATTTCTAGTCATTTTATTTGCCTCTATGTTGTGAGGCTTTTAGGATCTAATACCCTTACTTTGTTAGGATGCATTAATCCTGCTGCTCTTCTCTAGTTTGACCTATTTTTACAGTTTTGTCCTCATTTCCCCTCATCTTCAGAGCAGGGATGTCATGTGTTAAAAAAGAGACAATAGCTGAATTACCAGCAAAAGTTCTCCTAAAGAAAGACTCCTTGGGTGGCAACACCACTGCTGACATGACTGGCTGCACTAATCAGCAAACTTGATAATACGGGCACTTGTGGCTATTTTTAGTTAGATATACAGTAAATCCCTCTACCCAGGGGTTGGGAGGCAGCAGTAATGGTTCCTCTGTGTGCAGCAGCACACTTTGGGGATTTACTTCTAGCATTTTATTTCAGTCTGTGAGCACCATAAGATTTACAGTCATGGGAAATAGAGAGTGCACCTTCCTTCAGTGGTGTTTTATGTATAAGCACAAAACGAATGATCTGGTCTTTAGCAGGTTTTAAAACTGTTTACGCCCAACCTCGTGTGTGAAATGGAAAAGCAGAGTGAAAATTGTTGTGATTCGTCCAGATGGAACTTTGTAAACCTACAGTAAATCTTGATGTGATACTTTTTTTTCCCTTCAACTCTTCCAAATCAGCTATAGATGTTGAGACTTTTCAGATTTTTTTTCTAATTGTCCAAACATTAATTGAGGCCTTTAAAGTCTGAAATGGACATTTTTTTATTTCTCTGAACTGTGCATAAT
The DNA here is from genome assembly GCA_903067095.1 of Girardinus metallicus. Classification (NCBI taxonomy): domain Eukaryota; kingdom Metazoa; phylum Chordata; class Actinopteri; order Cyprinodontiformes; family Poeciliidae; genus Girardinus; species Girardinus metallicus. The sequence goes on along the minus strand of CAEGAE010067947.1, from coordinate 10,008 downwards.
TTGACCAAGCTGTTTTAAAAGTTTTCCACTGAATAAGCTTTTACATAATAGTCATGTTTCCATCCAATTATCATGCAAATTTTAAACAAAATTTAGAAATGTCACCAAAAAAAGAAAAAAAAAAAGTGAATTAGATGTTTTTCCATGTACTGTTTTGGAGCCAGTCTACCAGGCTAAGCAAAGCGTGAAGTTAGGCTGTACTTTTCCACACAGCTTCTCCAGTTTGTCTTCTTCTTTGTTAAATAACTAGTGTTAAATTTGGGTCAAATAAAGCAGGTAATTTCCAATTTAAACCAACATAAAAACGGTGCACTTTGTATTTACCACAGCAGTTCAGAACAAGGTGATAACCAAAGAGGGAGGATTCCTGGGCCATGTTCGTCATCCTCCTGCTGCTCTTCAGGGCTAAATTACCCAATTCACAGAACCTAAAACATTTATATAACAAACACTCATCTAAACCAGTGTGAAATAATGACAAACACTCCGAACTCTGCAGCCAAATTGAGGCTCTGCATTTCATTTAATGGATTATCCAGCTTCAGCGATTTTCAAGTGCATGGAAAGCCTTTTCAGTTCTGCCACAATGAATGAGCAGCAAATAGACGCTTCTAATCAGAAACAAACAACTTATCCTTTTCTGAGATACAAACAGTGTGCAAAACAGCAAGATGGATAACAGAGAGAGGACGTGAGCGACACGGAGGGCTGGTAAAAACTGAAACCGCTCCTGTAAGCACCTTCATGTGTGATACCTGCTGCTATGAATAAAACACTAAACAGATTATTTCTGTCCACAGACAAATGGTTTCCTGCTTCACCTTTCACTGAGCTTCCATCTCCATTTGAAAGATAAATAAGAAGTTGTGTTTCAATACTTCCCTTCTTTGCAGACATTTAAAGAACCGGTCTATGTTCTGATTTTTACTACGACTCGCATTTACATCAAATCAGCATTTAAAAGCCGGGCTGCCATTCTGCGAACTCCAACACGATTTCCACAGCGTTCCAGGCATTCAACGTTTTCCTATAAACCGGTTTCAGATAAAATTTTAATTACACACTCCTGATAAATTGGTCTAAATTGTGCATTTGATTAAATTCCAATAGGCTGTATTATTATCTAACATCACATTGTTAATTTACTTTATTGATCATGATTTACAAAACAATCACAAAGACATTTTTTAATAAAACTGAAATTCCCTGGAAAAATTATTATTGGTTTATTAATATGGAGCAGAGAAACAGAAATGGATGAGTGATGTTTATTATTTCTCGCTTTAAAACAGTTTTCTTCCTTGTCTTTGCTCTGGTGTGTTTTTGCCTTGTCACTCCACTGAATCATTTTTGTGAAGTTTAAACATTACATCTCCCACCTGAAGAGCAATAACAAACATTTGTGGTGAAATCGTGACCCATTTTTGAAGCAGCGGTCAGGAGAGTTGCATTAAAACAAGTCAAGCTGCTTTCATTCTTGTTCATTTCAGCGTTTATCATAAAATCTAATGTTTTAATGCAGGATAATGTGTTTAGCAGTTTTAATTATTTAAAGTTATAAATGAAAGTTTACAGCAAGAGCAGAACCATCTTCATACTCTGAGAGTTGGTGACCTATTTTTGTCTCAGACTTTGGAGTTGATCGCAGGTTGCTGACATTTTTTTCACCTGCTTTTTGAGAACTGATCACAGGTTCTCTGAGGGGTTTTTATATTGCCTTATGACAAAATGCTCCTTCAAGCTGTAAAGTCCAAAGATCATTACCAAATTGTTCCTGGATTGATGAAAGATGTTAAACTTAGGTAAAGGTTTAATCCAACTACTTATTCACAGCAATGTCGTTGGGCAGATATGGTAGAAATCAAACTTTCTCCTCTACTTAAATGGCTTTCCAAATGTACTGGATGGAGGACTCAGACAAGAATTTCAGTCATATTTTTTCCAGTGCAATGCGACTGTAAAATTGTTAATTATTATAAGCTCTTTATTCAAAAATAACTTGCAATAATTCAATTTGATCTAAAAACTCTTTATTAATTCAAAGTAAAATTAAAAGTTGTAACTCTAAATGTTGTGTCTATGGGCAGGAAGGACCTCCTGTAGCAGTCTGTATTACAGTGGTTCTAAAGAATCCTCTGACTGAAGTTGCTCTGTTATTGTAACACAGTCTCATAAGGAGGATGGTCAGTTTCAATCATGATAATTTTTATGTTATGAAGAATCCTTCTTTGCGTAATAATCTCCAGAGGTTCCAGAGTCCAGATCCAGCCTTCTTCATCACCCTGTTTAGATATTTTTACTTTCTCCACAACAGATCAAAAGCATATTGCTGCAAAAAAACTAATTTATCTACAAAATAAAAATAAAACACATTTTTCCACTGCCCAGGCTTTAGGATTTGACTGTACAGTCAGATGTAAAACTCATGATCTGTTGACACCTATAGTGCAAAGCCCTGCTTGTTTAAAACTAAACATGGTTTGATGTTTTTCACACACCCATCTGAACTGCAAAGACTTTGTGACTCAGACTAAATATGTTTTAGTTGATCTCGAAGACATTTTCATCCAGGTTTGATAAGGATCAATCAAATAAAAACTAAAGTCCTGTGTGACTCTAATGGGAGAAATGCAAAAACTGTGCAGCCAAAAATAACGAGAACTAGCAGATTTCTAATAACAGACGCTCATATCATGCATATCCCACACATGCCAAGCATCACATTGGAAGCACTTTGTTTCCCTCTGGCAGTGAGACTTATGCCCAATCATGCTTAATTTAATCAATGAGCAAAGAAAATACCTACATTTATATTTTGTCACCTTCCTAAAATAATGGCCTCAGTCATTTTTTGCCAAAAGTAATTTTGGCAAAAAATGCAAAAAAAACACCACCTCTTTAATTTTAGGAAGGTTCAATAATTCATTTCAACAACAGGGAAAGCACGAATTACTAAAACAAATTGCAACATAAACACATTTATTAATCATAAAATCAGAAGGTAAAAAAGTTGTGATTATGTTTCTCCTTTTCTTTTATTATGGTAGAATTTGCCAAAGTAATAAAGTATGTCTTCTATGACTTCTGAAGAAAACAATGCTTGCTAAGTATTACAGTAGTGTCCAAACCAGCAGTCTGAAGCTATCTAAAAAGCAAAATGTAAATTTACCTTCTATTAAAGCAGCATCATCTCAAAGCAGCTTATCTTTTAATCTGAATACAGATTATTCTGAACACATTCATTCAGTAGAAACCTTGCTGTTAATACATTGTAAAAACCCATTTAGTGAGCTATTTCTTTTGCTAAAACTGTGATGTTGGTGGGACAAAAGCACACAATTCCAGTTAAAAGTGAAGACACAATTAGAAAACTCTGCACTGTTTTGTTTGTGATTTCTTCCTTTTATCACTCTCAAACAGCTGACTGGTTAACTATTATTATGAAAACTTCATGACTGCCAAGATACTTCCAGAAAGACCTGGATTCACCAGAAACTGGTTTTCCATGAAAAGAACAAGTAACACATTCAAACAGCAGAGACAAAATGTGACTACTAAAGAAAAGGCGTAAAGCTCATATGATATTTCTGCAGAAGCTCGGGACAAAAGAATAAACTATTTAAAATAAATAATCTGGCCAGCTGAGCTCAACTTCAGCTGTTTAAAGGAAAAGAAAAGCAAACATCATCCTGCAAACACCAACAGTGAAGTTAGAGGTGGAAACATGAAGGTTTGGGGTTTGCAGACTTTAAATGCCTTCTTGCAATTTTTCAGTAAATCAGTGAATATAGTCAACAAAAATCAATAAAAACTGTAACTCAACTTTAAGTTGACTTAAACTCAGAGCTAAACTGAGTTTAAGTCAGTTTAACTCTGACTTAAACTCTGACTTAAACAGAGTTTAAGTCAGAGTTCTTCGGAAACTAACAAAAAGCTTCTCCATAATATTTAATATATATTAAATAAAGTGCAAATTACTCTGCACTTTATTTGCAGACTTTATTTGTTTCTGAATCAGAACGTTTTATGAGTAATTTGCAATGTGCCTGCAATAGTTTAACCAACATTTATGCAGTTTGCTATTTTTCAGATTTTAGTTATTCAAATTTAATCTAAAAAAAAAAACAGCCTATTGTTTTAAAATAAAGGTGGTGCAAATAATGGATGTTAGCTACAGCATTTCTATCTGCAGTGTGTGGCAAGTGCAATCATCTAAAAATAATAAAAAAACTAGCATCCTGAATAAATGTTAGTATATGGTAAACCACTCTCAAAATATGTTGGAATATGTTTGAAATATTCAATATGTATTTTCCCCAGTGTATAAGAATACTTTTAAAAGAGCTTTTCTTTGCCTTAGCAATGAAAACAGCCTGTATCTCAGTGACACATACCTCAACAGGGGGCAGCGGTTCAATAAACGTTCCTCCCGCCACTGGACTCGAACCGGCAGCCCTGCAGTCTCCTCCCCAGTACAAGAAGGGAGGGGAGGAGGAGGCAGCAGGCGAGTGAGGCAGGGTGAAGGACAGGGAGGGAGAGAGAGGCAGCGAGCGGGGCAACGGGGGCGTGGCCGACCCTTTCTTGGAGCCCTTTTTCTGCGTTTGCGCCGGCGGGCAGAAGGTGATGGAGGGGGAGACGGCCAGGGACAGAGGGAAGGGGTGAGGCGGGGTGCCGCTGACCCGTCTGCCACACGTTTGAGATGGGCCGAAAGCGGGAGGAGGGAGCAGGGAGAGCGAGAGGGACGGAGGCAGCGAGCGAGGCCGAGGATAGGGAGGGTTACTCACGGATTGTCGGAAGGGTTGAAGGGGGGCAGTGGGAGGGACCTCCATGCTGGGTTGCTTCCCAGTGGCTATGCTCTTCCTCCGGGCACGGTGATCTGTAAGAAGAAGCAGAGATCCGCAGGTAAGAACACGTCTGAGGTAGGCAGAGCAGGGTGCTAAATATGCACCGCAAACACGGCGGAAAACCAGAGGCGGTGTGAAAACAAACACCTACAGGAGCGCATGTCCGCCTGAAAATGAGCGCTGAACAGTGCAAAGGTGAGGCAGACGGAGAAAAACCATAAAAGGTCAAACTGCAGGGTGAACCACAAACTTCCACACACCTACATCCGTCTCACACTGACAGATTAGGTGTTGGACTTGCAGAGTGATAGATTTCCTGTCTGAACGTCTGATAAGGCAAACGTTAACATTTGGTGCTTTGTGAGGAGGAAACACAAGATGCATGAATAAAATGGATCATCAAACAAACAAAGCACTCATCGACTTCCTCAGGTAGTCACAACGTAATGCACTGTGCTGTCCGACAGCTGGGAGATAACGTGTGAATCTGTGGTCGGAGAATAAACAGAAACCCACAGCCAACCAGTGACCTTCTGTCCAAATCTTGGTGAATTTTTAATGGCTGCAACTTCATCACTGCACCAGCCTCTGTCCTCAGTACACAAAATACAGGGAAGGTCAATGAAAAGTCAGCGCTGAATATCAGTTTCCTGAAGGTAAGTAACTCTTATGACAGCCAGTCACTGTGTCACAGCAAAGAATGAGAAATAGCTCTACTGGTCTCAACGTCTAAGTGACAAGTTAAAGTAAAACCTCAACCTTTTGATGGTGATTAGGTATTTTTTGTGCTCTTTAAGCCAAACCCCCTGGTGTTATACACTGTATGTTACTTACAAATTCATTTTGTCTCATTTCAAGTGTACTAAAGTATTTGCACTGTATGAAAGGAAACTGAAGGATAGAGGAATGTAATGGAAACCAAATTAAGATCAAAACAGAGGGATTAAAGTTATGTGTTTGAACTGGAAGTTAGAGTACACACTCAAACTGCGCTGTGTCCAGCCCGGCGTGCTGCAGTGCCTGGTTGTGTACCTCCAGATTTTTGTAACTTGACGTAGAGTGTGCATGTCAAATGCACGATTTGGAAGGTGCAGCAATGTCCACCTGCATTTATATGATCCCTCCATCAAGGCTCGTTTTCAGAAAATACTGCACAAAGGGATGCGTCAAGTATGAAAATCACACTACTTGTTTGTCTTGGTCAACTCAAACCTCCAAAACCTTTGTATAATAATGTAATAAAACATCATTAAACCACATTATGTAATAATCAACACAAAACACAATGAAATCCTTGATTACATTTTGAAATACTATTTGTTGCCTATGTAATAACATTATCACAAAAAATCATTAGCTTGTTTTTTAGAAATGATAATGTAATAATGTGCATTATGTCATAAACCATCACAAATTTTTGTGTTCATCTTAATCATTATAGTTCTAATAAACTGCAACAAATACAAAATCTTGTCAAGTACTTTTGTTCTACTTTCTAGTGCAAATACTTTAGTACACTTGAAATGAGACAAAATGAATTTTTAAGTAACTTTTCAGCAAGATTTAAGATCTTGTTTTAAGTTGATAATTACTTAATATTGATGAAAAAGTACTGGTTCCACTGGCAGATAATTTTACTTATAAAAAGACATGTTTCCCATTTTATAAGTGAAAAGGACAAAAGAAACTGTTGCACCTCTGAGCAACGCAAGAAATACAACATGGACAATGTTTGCATTCGGGGTTAATAAAACTTTAGTTTTACATCCTTCATTCTCCGTGTGCAAGCTCAAAGTCCAGCCTCTCTTGTGAGTAAAAATAAGCCTTAAAAAATTGGTTCTGGTGTTCTGATATATAATTTCTGGACAGATGTATGCAAAACCAACGTGACTGTTAGTTTTTCACTGAAAGAAAAGGCCGGGAAAGACTTTCTGACATAAATAATAAATGACTAAGCTGACCGTTGACAGTGTTGGAGTCTCAAATTCACAGCTGCTATATTTTTACCTCACTTGAGTGTTTTGACTGTGCTGGAAAGTATCCACAAATTATATGTTTATCACCAGCATGGTGTTAAAGCATAAAGGAAGTTAGTTGAACTGACCTTTTTTTTATCTGATTTCTACGATCCATGCGGGATCAAACAGTGAGGGGCGGGCTACACACTGGACAAGTCACCGTTTCATTGCAGGAGAAAAACAGGACAAGCTATCATGTAGTACCTGGAGAGAACTCAAGAACAAGGTCGGAGTTCAAACCTAGAACCTTCTTACTGCAAAGCTGAACCACCACTACATTTCCATTACACAAGTTTTATAAATAAATATGAGGTTGTTACAATTAAGATTAGAGCATATCTGAGTTAGTTTCATAGTATTTTGATGTCCCAAAGTACATTCAGTGCAACTATGTAGATACATCTTTGTTTTTCTTTCTCTTGATTCACTTTGATGATTTTATTTTCCATTTCTGAAACTGAAAGTTGCAGCACATATTTTAACAGCCTGGACAACTTAATCTACCATGATTTTAAATGGAACCAGACACCAGAAAACAGGCAAAACATGGAATAAGTTAATATTCAGAGGTTTGATTTGTTTAAAGTTATGATTGCAGTTTCCTGGCCGATCACTGACTTTTAAAAATCCTGACCTGCTGATTCTGACCAATACTGTTTATTTTATCTGAAAAGTCGCTAAAAGTCGTCAAGTTGGCAACAGAGGGTACTTATTAACCCATGAACTTACATGCTGAAATAAGACAAAAATGCAAGTTACTTGTAAAAAAAAAACAAACAATTGTTTACTCTGTGCGAACATTTTGGTTTTAGCTAATTTCTCCTGAGGGAATCCTTGTATTGACAGTATATAGTCATCCTTTAGTTTTGTAAGCATCTCTTTTATAATGGACAGATGTGTTTGTTGCCACTGGCATAATTATGATCCAACAATAGTCTATAAGATCTGTTTACCATTTTTTAATGATGTTCTAAAGTAGTCACATTGTGAGAAGAACACAAAATCAGTCATAGACTGGTGGGAATGTCATCAGCTTTGCAAATGTGGTCAAATGTGAGCAATAAAGGAAAATCCAGTCATTATGATTCACTGACTGGAAGCCATCTGCTAGATTCCACTGGATAATGGAAATGTTAATGTTCATCATTTGGAAGCAGAAATATCTTTTTGCAAATTTCCATGTAAATTTGTCCAACAGCTGTTAGAAAAAATCAAATAAACTGACAAATTCCCAGCCTGCTAAAAAAAAGAGCGTCCCAAAATGATTGTAGCTTTTTCCAGAGCATCTTAAATATGAACAGTTATGAAAAGCAACCAGCGTGTCGCGGCACATTCCCCCACATATGAACAAACCGCTGTCTTGTCTAATAAACACAGGGTGGCATGCTAACAGCCCCGGTTGAATAATCATTTCCAGTCTCCTGAATCCAGCAGGAAAGAATCAAAGCCTGCTTCATCTCTCCACATCTGCAGGTTTTTGCCGTTTTTATCCCAAAGATCAATCCTACACACAGGTTGGTTACATTTGTTTGTTCCTATTCTTACATTTCAGACTGTAGATCTGACTTCTCGTCTAAATCACACCATCCATCTCATTGCTCTGTTGCTCTCTCTGCTTTTCCGTCATGATGTTCAAACACACACCTCCTCTCTCCCACGCATGTATTTTACATAATTCAAACAGTGCATTCATCCTTCTACCTCTCCTCAGATCTCTCTCTCCTCCTCGGACTCTCTTCCCCAACAATTTCTTCCCCTTTTTCTGCCCTCTTCTTGTTTTCATCTGGTTCCCTCCCGCTCAGATATGTTCGGACTGAAGAGCCCTCCATTTTCTCCATGCTTACCTTTATCTGTAGTCCTCATTTATCCTCTCGGCCCTCTCCCTTCTCTGCCTTTCATTTACCTGTCCAAATGGCAATCTTTTCACTGAGAGCCTGCTGGTCTCTCTCTGTCTGCAGTTCTAACATTTTCTGCAACCCACGCAAACACGGGGAAAAAAAAAAAAATCTACCATGACAGAGTTTGCAGTAACTGTGCCAATGCCTCTTTATCCAAGTTCAGAGCCTAGCAGTAAATTGCCACCTGTATGTCGGATGACTGGCCAGTGAAGGAAAATTCTGTAAAATACATATTACATATAAATACATCAGATGTAAAGCTGGTCTTTACATTAAAATACGATCAATAAGCTTGACTTTCCTCTTTAAAAATGTGCAACAAATGGCGACAACACTATGTTTTGCCCCCCCACACTTCCAGTGGAAATGAAGAATGCAAGAAATGGCCTTTAAAAGGTACAATATTTCAGGGGAAAGTTTCTGCTGTCATATTGCTGGAGGTTGCAATGAAATACATAAATACTCTTACAATTTGTACTAAATGACTTGTATCTCAAGGAAAGAGCTTCTCAATGATATTTTGCAACAAATCTCTCTCTTTAGACATCCAAAAACATTTGCATCATTTTCAAGGCGGCTAAAAGAAAAACTGATATCTGATAGTTTTCAGATATCTGAGAAGTCAGAAGTCAGATGACGTTTACGACATTAATCTCCACAAGAAAAAGCCAAACATCAAATCTGGATGTAAACAATGGCTGTAAATTATAATTATGAAAGAAATCTGTACCAGTGAATCCCATCACTTCTCCAGCCCACCACTCTTGGTTCTGACTACGCATCCAAACAGACGTCTCTTGACCAAAAACAGGTGGTTATTGCAAATGAAAAAAAAAAGAAAACAAAAGCTTCATTTTTTAATTTGGATACTCAAATGTAGCAACTATCAGTAGTGCTGTTAAAATTACACTAAATATTGCTACAAAGTTATTTATAATATTTATTTATGGGGCGCTGCACAGTGGTACAGTTGGTAGCACTGTTGCCTTGCAGCAAGAAGGTTCTGGGTTTGATTCCCGGCCCGGGGTCTTTCTGCACAGAGTTTGCATGTTCTCCCTGTGCATGCGTGGGTTCTCTCCGGGTACTCTGGCTTCCTCCCACAGTCCAAAAACATGACTGTCAGGTTAACTGGCCTCTCCAAATTGTCCCTAGGTGTGAGTGTGTGAGTGCGTGGTTGTTTGTCCTGTGTGTCTCTGTGTTGCCCTGCGACAGACTGGTGACCTGTCCAGGGTGTACCCCGCCTCTCAC
>CAEGAE010067938.1:0-39078 GCA_903067095.1 Girardinus metallicus | reverse complement strand
ATCTTTAAGTTCGGCCAGGGGGGATTTTATTGATTTATGATAATGCCCGGGTTTTCATCGTTTTGGGGGACCAATAAACATCTTTAAAATGACCGGCGCGATACCTGGAGTTACGGCAACTGAACATTGGGAAGAGGCTGCGGGAGAATTTATACAGGTGAGCGGATAGACTGAACATGACGGGCGGCTGAATTGTTGATGGTCCGTAAGTGTAGCTTTACAGACGAACCGCACAATAAATTTCAGGTCTGAAAAAACGGGTGGCGGAGCGCATCGCACATGGCTAGTAAAAGAGTTTCTGAGTGTGACAAGGTGCCGTAAAAAACTCGCATTGCTCCCCTATGAGGGGCCACGAAAACTATGTTTTGTCTCTCACACACTACTAAAAACTCATACACACACAAAATATTTTAATTGCACATATACACTACGAAAATATCACACGCATACAATTTTTTTCTCACACACATACATAAAAGACTAAAACTGCACATATAAACTAATAAAATATAGACTCACCTTTTGTATGTGAGAGTGATGTCACGGAAGAGGCGGGGCATCATTGGGAGATCATATCGCGCATGCGTTGATATCACAGTGACGTCAGCTTCAAGTTGGCTGTAGGAGCTCCACGGTGTAAGCGGCGTTTAGCTCAAGGTTAATTCGATTTATGAACGCTGATTTAGGCCAGCCGTTCTCTCCCGCTCCCTCCTCAAGCGCTCGGAAGTTCACTTACGTCTGTACTCCGGCGTTAGAGCCGGCTCTAACCCCGCTCGTTAGCTCCGCTTCGTCCGGCGTTAGCTCCTCTAACTCCGGCGTTAGCTCCGCTTCGTCCGGCGTTAGCTTCCGTAACTCCGGCGTTAGCTCCTGTAATTCCGGCGTCAACTAAGCTTCCTCCGGCGTTAGCTCCGCTTCCTCCTCAAGCGCTCGAGGTTCACTTATGGCTCTGACACCGGGGTAAGGCGTTAGAGCCGGAGTAAGAGGCGTTTAGCTCAAGGTTGATCCGATTTATGAACGCTATTTTCGGCCAGACGTTCTCTACCACTCCCTCCTCAAGCGCTTGGAGGTTCACTTAGGGCTTATTTCGGTTCTAAGGCCGCTTACTCCGGCTCTACCGCCGGAGTAAGCCCTAAGTGAACCGCCGAGCGCTTGAGGAAGGAGCGGTAGAGTACGTGTGGCCGAAATTAGCGTTCAGAATCGGATTAGCCTTGAGCTAAACGCAGCTAACACCGTGTAGCTCCAATATCCAACTTGAAGCTGACGTCACTGTAGTATCAACGCATGCGCGATCTGATCTCCAAATTATGCCCCGCCTTGACTCTCACACATACAAAAGGTGAGTCTATATTTTATTAGTTTATATGTGCAATCTTAGTCTTTTATGTATGTGTGTGAGAAAAAAATTGTATGCTTGTGTGATATTTTATTAGTGTGTATGCGCAATTTTAATATTTTGTATGTGAAGAGAGAAAAATTGTATATGTGTGTGACATTTAAATAGTATGTATGTGCAATTTTAATAATTTGCGTGTGTATTAGTTTTTAGTTGTGTGTGAGAGACAAAACATAGATTTTGTCCTAAACGGCCCCTCATACTTCCCCCGGACTTACATTCGTCCGTCCCCTGGTCTTTTTCCTCCCCTCCTCCTGTTCATTCGTTCATTCACCTCTAATCTATCCTCCGCCCCAGGCGACATTTCCCTTATTCTCAAACAGGTATGGGACAAGGTGAGAGTTCATCTCACTGAAGATGAAAACATAAACTAAAAATCGGAGTATAGACACTTTTTATAAGCGTATATGTGATCCTGCCTCTTTATTATTAAATTTAATATAATTTCAGATTTTTGTTTAACTTTTGTTCAGGCTAACTTATTGTTACAGGTTAATTTTCTAAACTACGAAGAAGTAGCTAGTAGAGAAGCTCAAATATGAAAAATTGGACTGATATTGATATCTGATAGTGACACTGCTGTTGTGCCAGATTTACCAATATTTTATTTTATCAAATTCTTTTATGCGATTAATCGTAAGAATAATCGATAGATTACTCGATTACTAAAATATTCGTTTACAACAGCCCTAGTGTAGATTAATGTAATGTAGATTATAAATCAATCTCAATAAATTACAATGTCATAAAAAGTTGATTTATTTCAATAATATATAAAATTATGGATTTACTTCACAGAAAGATATATACCACTCTTATACAACTTATGATTTTGTGTTAATTTTATAATAATGGCCAACAGCTAATGACGACCCAAAATCTCAGTATGTTAGACAATTTGGACGTTACAGAAGACCCATTAAAAAACTGATTTTTAATTATGCCAATGTGAAGAACCATGCAATCAGTATTGTAACTGATCATAGGCTTCAATCATTATTGAAGCTTATTACAGGGCAGAAAGGATGCTGCAAATCAGATGCCAGCTTCAGTGTCATTAGTGGCTAATAGTTTAATCTTATCTGTCACTGTTTCTTTCTTCTACCGAGCGCCCACAATGTGGCACACATCTCAATAAGTACCACCTTTCTTATTATAAAATAAGACTCTCAAGCACATCTGCAATAGTACGCTTCGCCAGAGAAAGTCACATGCTGGCAGCAACAGGACTCAGACATACTTCATTTTGCCTAGAAATATTGTTACATTGCTACACCCCTAATTAGAAGGTCAGGATAAGGAAGCTGTGTAGAGAGAAAATATGGGGCAGAAACCAGGCATAAATACAAGCTGTGGCTCAAACACAGTAGTATCTTGTCGCGATGATAATTATATGCGGTTTGGCCTCAGTCTTTCCCTCCAGTCCCTGTTGAAATTATAATTTAACCCTCCATCTCTACACGAAACGTTTACTAGATACCATACAAACCAGATTTAATGAGATGCTTAATTTTTCTGAAAAGCCACAGAAAGATTTATTGTGAATTCTTGTATTTCAAAGAGGTATTTGGTCCAGCCTTGTTCTCTCCATCATAGCGGAAGAGATGCTACCTTGATCAATACGGTTATTTGTCACTGTGCACCTGCTACTTTAGCAGCTGCTGTATTTCAAGCAGCCAGAAAGCAGATGCTCAACATAGCAGAATGTTTTTCTTTAAGTGAAATCGCCTCCTCGGTGTCTCTTTCGTCTTTGCACCACCGAAGCTGTATTGTTGTAGCTCAGCTCCTCTCACGGCTCCTCTGATTACTTATTTATTTGTGCATGTTTCTGCTGTCTCTGCCTCCTATCAGTCTATTGATCCAGGCCAGCAGTTCACCTGGGAGCACTCCAACCTGGAGGTGAACAAGCCTAAAAATCGTTACGCCAACGTCATCGCCTACGACCACTCCCGAGTCATCTTGGCTCCCATCGAAGGTAATACTCGCCAGCTCTCTCTGCATTCACCACTTTTGAGAGGAGCACATCTACAGGCAGATTAAGTTTTGGGTCTAAAATTAGATGACACAAAGACCTGCTGCTATATTGAATAGAGAAATATTAAAAATTAATCCACACAAAAACCACAATAATGAAGCTGAATGGAGAATCAAATCTGTCACTTCTTGATTCTATGAGAATACTGTATACTGAGTTGTGTCAGCTCGATGTACTTTGGTACAAGGCACTGTAGCTTTACCTTTTTCACATTTTATTATATCACAGGTTTTGTTTTATTTCACTGCCACAGACACACACATTACTATATAGTTGTAAACTGGAAAAAAATTGAAACCTGAGTCTAAAATTAGATGACATTTATATGGCATTTATATCCCCTGAAATAAAATTCAGTTACATGATTTTATGAAGGAGCATCCTAACATGGAAAGAACCTACCAAAGCACAGCTATCTCCATAAACAGACAAATCAGGCAAGAACAACGTGAATCAGAGGCAGCGATGGGTTATGGTAGCTATGAAGGAGCAAAACGGAAACACCGCTGGCATATGGTGGTGGCAGTATTATGCTGTGGTGATCCATTCCTTCAGCATGACAGGGAATCATGTCAGAGTTAATGGAGGATAAATGGGGCTAGAAAGCATAGCAGTCCTGGAAGCAAACCTCTTGAACTCTGCTAAAGACATTAATAGTGTGGAGGTCCACCTTCCAGCAGGACAACAAATGCACATACAGCCAGAACTTTACTCATATGGCTCAGATTAAAAGTTGTGTTTGTGTTAAAATGGCCCAGTTATAGCCAAGGCTTATACCCAATTGAGAAAATTTACGTTCATATATTCTCCATCCATCTGACTGAGCTTAAGCTATATTTCAAAGAAAACAGGCAAAATGTCAGTTTCTCGTTTTATAAAGCTGCTAGAGCCTTTCAAAATTTATGCGCTATTTTATGTCATTCCATTACATAAACTCAGAATAAAATCCTTTGAAGTTTGTGACTGTAATTTGAAAAGAGGGCTTGGAAAGTGTAGCAGGGTGCTGCAGAGGCAAATTCAGTTTTGTGTGTATAAAATCAGATGAGACAAAGATGACTTTCTCTTTCTAATAAAAAAAGTAAAAAATATCAACTATAGTTTTAGCCTGCGTAAGGACAACAAAAATAAGATTTATTTTACAAGTATTGTTTTGAATTATTAAGGGCCCTGTTGGAACCACACTGTAAACCGAGGATCTGGTTTAGTTCGACTTGCTTTGTTGCAGCTAAGCAGTTTATGTAAGCAAATTACAGAGACTTGTTTCAGCTCATCACTTCGGCCTGCCCTCACTTCTCACTCTCAAAGGGATCCCGGACTTAAAGCAGTGTTTGCAACATCCCATTTGTCTCATCAGATCAACCCACTGCTCATGGCTTCCCTCTAACTGGTCATAGACACTGAGTTCCTCCAGTCTGAGAGCCAGAGAATCTCTTCCTCTGACTCCTAAATCTTAAGGGACATTGTCAGAGGTACTAGCCCTTCACTGCTGACGTTGTTCTGGCTCTGCATCACCAGGGGACCGCTGAATTGTTCACAGTAAAGCCAAACTCCAGAGTCCTTTTTTTCCCCTTTCATCTGAGCTAGCTGCTTGGACTTGATTTCAATATCATGGAGTAGTCAGGCCAATTTGACAGTGCAACAGCATGAATAGCAAAATTAACCGAGAGAAGAAGAATGCCTCATCCATAAATACATAAATTAATCAAGTCTGAAATTTCTATTTTACACTGCAGTGATTTTGCTATTAGTCACAGCAGAACAATCCATGCAAGCCACCATTCTCTGTTCGCTTAGCTATGACTAAAGCCAAGGCTGCACAGTCAAATTTTACAACGTGGTACCCTTTTTAATTGCATTTTTCTTTCTTTCTGTTTTTTTTTTTTTTTGCTTTCTTAACATTTTCCTTCTCCTCCATCTCGTTGACTTTTATCAGTTTTTTTTTTTTTTTTTTTTTTTTAGGATTCTACTAATTCTCCCTCTGGTTCTTCTCCTCAGCACGTCTCATCTCTTATATTAGCCCAGTCGAGTGTTTTATTGTTTGCTGCTTGAGCGCAAAGACGTCAGCCAGAGAGACGCGTCTCTCTGACACAGATGCCGTCTCGCCAGAGTTTCATAGCAAACCGAAGCAATGTGGAAGTTAGCTGAATAAATATTGATGTTGTTAGGTCTTATCATTGTCACTGTTAGACTAAGTCGCACCACCTTATTTTGTCTTGCTTCAAACATTTTACAAGTTAAATAAACAATTCTTTTGTGATCCCTCAGAAAGGCTTGGGGTAACACCTTCAGCTTTGTGACACACAATTTTTATATACAGAATTTTTACTAAACACGACAGGACCATGTGCAGACTGTCATACTTACTAAAACATTACTCATCTTCTCTAGAAGCAATGCAGAAGGGGTTCTCTTATGTCTACATTGATTAGACACAAGGTGTAATGGCTCAGATCATGTCTTATTTTTGAGCATCAAATCTGAGGTTTCTAATTAAATCCACAGGTGCTACAGTCATACAAAAATAAACAGTGGAAAAGGAATACAAGTGTCTGTTACTGATTGAAGGTTTTTGGTTTTTAAAATGGTAAAACTGTTTTTTTTTTTGGGAGGGTAGGGGGGTTTGTTTTGCACATCTTGAGGTTTGAGAGCTTGTGAAATATGGCTCTACATATTTTAATACATGCATTTTTAAAAAAAACTATTTTGTTTGTTTTTCTTCAAGTCAATTATTTCTTACTTTCACACATTTGTTTTAATTGGCTTGGTAGCTGTCACTGAATGTGAAAACTGGGAGTTGTTGTGGCAGATGACACAAAACAAGCGATGCTAATAAGGAGCAAAGCAAGGCTAATAAATTGAGCTTGGAAATTAGGCACAACTTTCTGCTTTTTGATCTCTCTTTGCATTCTCTTTTTCCATCTAGGCATAACGGGTAGCGACTACATCAATGCCAACTACATTGATGGCTACAGGAAGCAGAATGCATACATCGCCACCCAGGGTCCGTTACCAGAAACATTCGGGGACTTCTGGAGGATGGTGTGGGAACAGAGAACAGCAACTGTTGTGATGATGACCCGGCTGGAAGAGAAGTCACGGGTAAATCAGTTCAGCTTAGTTTTTACCTGCTGCGCTCTCATGCCCTGGTCAGGCCAAAGTCTCAAGAGAATGGGTTTAAAAAGAACGTAGTTATTATTACCCAGCAACCTCCACAATCACGAACAAGGTGAAGACTTAAGCTTTTTTTTTATGTTCAGTAGAAAACTCTAAGAAATGACTGCAGCGCCAATAATAATTTCTGTAAAATAAATGTAACTTTTTAATTGTCCAAATTTCTAAGCTGTTTTGACTTTGAATTTCATCCACAACTTCCTGATTCCTGTTTAAATATGACTTGACAAAGACAAATTTCTCTTAGCCGGGCTTTTAAATGGGAAAGACATTTAGAAGACAGTAGAACCATTCTACTATGGAAGCTATTTGTTTCTTTTAGCATTATCTGGCTAAATGACAGTGAACTTTACATTTTAGTTTATGTCCATTTAGTTGACAAGGAAAAAACTGAGGAAAATCCCAAGTCATGTTAGGAAACAACTCAAAAATTAATTTTATTTGTAGTCGATACTGCACGTTGGTTAGCTATCGTGGTTATATCTAAGCAAGTAGTTGCACTTTTACTGAGTAGTGCAGGAAGTTATAATTTCATTTTAAGCAACAGAGCGTTCTAGCTTCTTTTGCAGAATGTGGGACCGGAACCTCCCACCACCATCTGTTAATGGTGGAAGTTGGAGGAAAAGTTACCATAGAGAGATACTTGGCATGTATTAGATGCATCATAGTAAGTTTTTTTTTTTTTTTGTCATTTTTGTTTGGCCCAGTGCAGTTATGCAACAGGTTTCTCATTACTTAAAAGATAAAAAAAAATGTAGGTCTATAATTATGCATTAAACTAACAAACATGTATACACACTTATTCAGCTTTGGAACATGAAAACAAGCTTTAATATACAAATTCTGCCAACAAATCCAGGCATAAGTAATAATATTCCACCAATGTAATGCATAATAATGTCATATCTTCCAGTTCCCTGACAAGTACATTTTAATGAGTACATTTTACTACTGACCCCTCTGTCCTTTCACTCATGATTTTCAATGCAAGATGTCTCTGTGTAATGAAGTATTTTTTCCCCACGTTGGATTGTTACTTTTCCCTCAAAAAAAAAAGAGGCTTGAATACTTGTTCTGCTACTGAATCAACAGTGATAATATCCTACTCTACGAAGGTTTGGGCTAAATGTCAAAAAGCCAACTGCAATGTTTCATCCTGTCAACTCAAAGCTGTGTCAACATCAAACTCACTCACCCCAGGTGTCTCCGCTCATTCTCCTTTCCCTCCATCCCCTTTTCAGTTGTTTACCTAGCTGCCGTCCCGACATGCGCATTCCTCTCCTGTCAAACGTGATCAGGATTAGCGGGCAGTGGAACTTGAGTGTCAGCTCCAGCAGGAAATGGGAGCGAAAGCTGGAGAGCAGCACATCTCCTTCACTAGCTGTCACATTTCATCAGACGTTTGCAGACGCATCGCGCCCCTTAACTGGATGAATCTTTATTAGGTGGCCTGATGGTCGGTGGGGATCTGCAGTAGTGGTTTCAGATATACGATACTCCCACTGGGCAAGAAAATACAACTAATGCTTTCCGTCATAATAAGAAATCTGAGTAGGATCTATTCCAACAGACCTCTTTCTTACCAAGCTTTAGGTGAGATGCTAGTATTTTAAATGCTTTTTGGATTTGGGAGTAGATGAGCTGTTGTGATTGTCATATTCGTTTCCATGTACATTAGAGCTTTTTCTCAGAAGTGCATTAGATAGCTTCCCTGGCGTTTGTCACTGCTCCCTGGTGTTTTTGATCCACAGGAGGCCTTGCTTTATGAGTGCTGCACTAGCGTATTATATTTGAGTGAATTTATATTTTCTCTCCCACTGCCTCATTTTTGTCTATGATGTCAACCCAAGATGAACTTTTATATATACAGAATTGGGCATACTGCAGCAGACACCTCCATCTGTCCATCAACCTTTGTTTTTTCCTCACTTTTCTTTCTCTCAGATTAAGTGTGACCAGTACTGGCCAAGTCGTGGCACAGAAACCTATGGCATGACCCAAGTAACCCTGTTGGACACAATAGAGCTGGCTACTTTCTGTGTCCGCACATTCTCCCTCCACAAGGTAAGAGGATATCTCTTTTCAAACAGGTACTGTGCAGGAGCCTAAGCTGATGCAACTTTGCCCATATCCTAGTTTTGACAGCTATTTCTGTCTGTCATATTGATATTAACTAGCAACGCTAGTTTTAGTAGTGACAATTGCTCCTTTTATTCTTAGTTTTATTTACAGCTTTAGGTATTGTGGATTTTTTTGAGGAGTTTTCCCTAAAGCATCAATATAGTACCTACCTAGAGACCCCACTTCCTTCTTCCAGTACATTGAGTTCATTTATTTCAATCATTCAGTTTAAACAGAGAAGCTTATGTTGGACTTAATAAAAAAAAAAAAATTCAACTACTAACAATAGATCACACGGCACTCTTAATAATTTTTTTCACAGTGGATGTCAAACAGCTTGCATTCTGTGCCTCTTTCATCAGACTTGATTTCCAAAACTCTCATCCTAAAAGAGGACTTTGGACCATTCAGCAACATCCCAATACCTTTTCTGTTGCCTGTGATTTGTTAGTGGCTTCATGCAAGAGATTGAACTGGAGTGCACTGGCAATAGAAACACTGACTCAGTCGTAGTTCATACCTTGTGAATCTCCTCCAATGTCTTGAATAGGTTTCACAAACCTCTCAAAGGTTAACCCTGTTGGCCACCCTTTTCCACCAAGCTTTTTTTCGTTCCACTTAACTTTCCATGAATTTCCTCTGATGCAGCAGTATGTGAAAAGCAACCTTCTTTAGGCAACAACCTGTTGTGGCTCACTGGAGTGCATCAATGATAACTGTTAAAGTTAGCAGTCTACCCTTATGTAAAAAATGTTATTGTTGATCATAAGTAATAGAGGTAAGTCATAATCATCAAAGTTAACAAAACTAAATGTTTGAGTGTGATGAACATAGAGTTTTCCATTTTTGATTCGAAATTAAACATTTTTATAAAATCAGTAACATTTTATTGACATAGCTGCAGATTTGTATTTAACAATATAGAAATAGCCATTGGGGGTTGCTATTTCATATGTTTTTGCTGAAAAAAGGTAAAAAAAAAAAAAACAACCTAAGTATATGAAGTACATTGTACTCTGCATTGATGATGCAAAAAAAAAAAACTTATATACCCTATCACACAGAATGAAGTGAATGAAATCCATGAAATTCAAAGTCTGAATATTGAATATAGGTCTCTGGGCACAGCATGAATAAAAACAGAGATACGAAATTTATACAGAGAACCTCAATAAGGCCTATAAACCCTGGGCTGTTTTCTGTTCAGTACCAATATTCTTTTAGAAAACCCCCCTTTGTCTATGCTGTCTTCCCAATCCACCCCTTTTACCTTGTTTAGCTCCGTCTCTCCTCAATAGATCATCTGTTTATGTGCATCTGCCAAATTGGAGCACTTAGGTAAAGTGAGCAGGAGAGAAACTCAATATACATAATTGGCAGACAGCTCTCATGCTTCTCTGTGTGTGCACAAAGACCCTCTCTTACACTCGCACACAAGCTCAAGCACGCATGATGTCCCTCACGCACTAGCACACACTTGTACGCAGCTGAAATTTGATCCCTTACTCAGACATAGGCACTCGCCCAACAACATCCACTTTAACACACATAAAAATAGAGAAGAAATAACCATTAAAAAGACTTATTATTACAAGGTGGCTTAAAGTGAAACTGGAAAGGCCAAGATTGTTGCAGACAGATTAGAACATTCCTGAATTTTTCTCTTACCACATGGCATCAAACTGACCTTTTAGGCCATATCGCAAGGGGAACAATGAATGACAGGGGACTGCAAAGATAGCAAAACATCAGTAGCCTTAGAGTTCAAGCAGCCAGCTTTAAATCCATTTAAATTCTGCTTCTCTGAGCTGCTATCAAACCCACCGGTACACTCCTTTTCCTATCTGTCCTCTCCTTTCCTGCAATATTGAGCCGTCGCTGTGATATCTCACTCAGCAGTTCCCACTTTGGTGGATTTTTTTGTAATATATAAGGTAGCAGAGGCAGGCAACCATGCACACACACAGCCAGCTACTGGATATCTGTATAAATGTGTCCTACAGTGACACAGAATTGTGTCTGCTGACAAATCCTTTGGAAAAGAAATGTAATTTTAAAGAAAAACCAGGAAACCAGAAACGTTCATGTTGCCGACCTCAACTGCAATGCATCAGGAAATATAAAAAAAAGGGGTAAAAGGAACTGGGTCAGTTTGCTTTTAATTACCACACTCATTTATTCATTTATTCAGCAAGTAAAATTTCCCTCTGTCAGGAAAACCAGAAGCGCTGCAGTGAAAAACAAACAGTCCCTCTATTAGAGGATCTTATGTGAGTAAAGAAAGAGGAGATCTAAAGCATATTTAATTTTTCATTCTTTTTGTCAGTTTCATAGCATAAAAACACCCTTTCTCCAGGTCCCGTCTAATAATTTTGAGTGTTTGCTTAAAGAGTTGATTTTAGGATGTAAGCTGACAAATAAGTACGTAAAAATAGAAATTAGAAAACTGGCTGCATGTTCACTTATAGTCCGGCGAAATATCTACAAACTAATACCTAAAGTTTAATAAAGTTTACGAAAATCAGCAAAGGAAATCACTAGATTGGAAGCTTATTTATGTTAACCAAGTCGCTTCAGACGACGTAACAGTTAGCAGTGCAGGTCGGGACATTTCTTTTTTGTTAGCGTCACAGTTTCTTACTGTGTGATGATTTGGCTTATTTAAACTGTCACCTTTAATTCTTGTAAGTGGGAAGAAATTAAGCACATTTTGTGAAAAATAAATTAGTCAAGTTTTTTGAAGAATGATGCATCTCCTATTGTGTATTCTGGTTTTGTACAGTGCGTGGGTATTAGGATGAAGGTTGTAAAACTTTGTGTTCTTTTGCATCAGGACTGAGTCCTCTTTTTTTCCTCCATATTTTATGATTACTATTGTGGAAAGTGATCATGTAGGTAGGATGTCACATTAGAAGTGACCTAGATCTCATTAAAAAGGACGAAAAGCACAAAATATTTTCATATTGAACACAATAAGAAAATATTAACAAGAGTATTAAGAATATTAACCTCTGTTGCTTGTTTTTCTTGTTTGCAGAATGGCTCGAGCGAGAAACGGGAAGTTCGACAGTTCCAATTTACAGCGTGGCCTGACCACGGCGTGCCGGAGTACCCAACCCCCTTCCTAGCTTTCCTCCGTAGGGTGAAGACGTGCAACCCACCTGATGCTGGACCCATCATTGCTCACTGCAGGTCATTAATCATTTTCTAGTATTAGAATATGATCTGCAATGCAAATTATTTAAATTTGCACAGGAATCCCAAAATGAGATGGTTGAAATTTAAAGAAGCCTTTGCACTTGCTGAGTAATGTGCCTTTCTTCTACCTTTTCTTTTTCATTTAATAAATTTTTATGTCTTTCATATACACCCATCAAACAGATTGGTAGAGCTCCATCCTATACATATGTTATAATACATTGCATAACAGACTTTATCCAAGCTCATTCTCCATTTTTTATACTCTCCTGATATTGGTTTCATCATTCTTCTCTGCTGCATCATTTTATATGCCCTTATTTTCCCCCAACTGTTTTTGTTTTTCCTCTTTCTGTCAAATGTCTCACAGAAATCCTTCCTTGCTTTTTCTACCTCTCCCTTTTCACTCCTTAGCTCTTCCTCCTTATATCAGCTATATTTCTCTAATGGCTTATTCAAATTGAAACCTTCCTTTTTGTCAAGATAAGAAGGCTTCAGTGAGTCCAAAGCACTGCACAATAAATCTGAAATGTGACAGCTTGCCATGCTGAGTCTCCATCACTTTCCTCATGTTGTATTATACTTAGTTTTTTTTTTCCTTTTTGTATTCCCTCTTTCATCATAAAAGTGATTTTTTTATTTATTTTTTTTACTTTAATTTAATTATTTTAACTACAACAGTTCTTTGTATTGGTATTATGTTTAGCACCACAATTCAATAAGAGTATTAAATCATGGATTCAAAATATATTAATCTGTCTTTATATTCTTGCTTCCACTTTAGTGCCGGCGTCGGCAGGACGGGCTGCTTTATAGTAATCGACGCAATGCTCGAGCGTATCAAGCATGAGAAGACAGTCGACATCTACGGCCATGTGACACTGATGCGCTCGCAGCGGAACTACATGGTGCAGACAGAGGACCAGTACAGCTTCATCCACGATGCGCTGCTGGAGGCAGTGGCCTGTGGAAACACGGAGGTGGCCGCTCGCAGCCTGTACTCCTACATCCAGAAGCTGGCCCAGGTGGAAAGCGGCGAGCACGTCACCGGCATGGAGCTGGAATTCAAGGTACTAAAGGGTTTAATGACCATCTGATTAACCTGCTTTCAACATGATACCTCTTACATTTGGTGTAAAAGAGATGCGGGCAGTTTCTCTATTTTTAATTCAACTGCCCAAAACAGCTGACCCTAATCCAGGTTATGAACTGCATCCAGGGGTGGAAATTAAAAATTTTGCCCACCAGCCACAGTGTCTGGTAGAGAAAACTCAGGCATTTCACCAGCCACTGTTTTTTTTATTTATTTTTATTTTTTCTTTGATTACAAACTTCACAAATACAAGCAAATTATAGAAAATGTATGATTTATTCTTCACTCTCTGAAAACCAATTTACTGACAACAAGTGTACCATACAGATGTACATATACAGAATAAGTTAAAATAAAGCATGGGCACCTTAACAGGGTTGTAGTGCAGTAAGTTAATTTGAAGTAATTACTAACGGCAAACTTTAACTGCACAACCCTAACATTCTTGCAATAATATGTTGAAAATTTTGGCAACAACTCTCCCTGACAGTATTTATTAAAGATGTGTCTAGTCATTTTTAAAATATTTTTACATTGTATCAATAACTGTTTTATTTGTTTTCCCTTACTTATTACGTTTTCTGTTGAAATGAACAATTATTGCTAAAATATCTCAGAACGTGTTCCTTACTAATTCCGTGGGCCATCATCATTCCTGTGTTATTCCAAAGCTTTTCTGACTACCTGGAGCTTAGTGTTAGCTTCCCCCCCACACACACTTGCCTTCCTACCTGCATGAAACTTTTTCTTTATGAACATTTTCACTCCTTCTTACCAGGCAGCAGCAGCTAACCTGAACTCTTCCTCAGTCTGTCCCTGGTCACGTCTCTCTCATCATCATCCTTTGACGATATTAAAGCCCTTGAATCACTAATTCCCTCTCCTTCTACCCTACTGAATCTCCTCCAACGGTCAAAGTTAGTTTGACACATTTTTCTGAATAGGCTTATGTGCTCTTTAGCTTTGGTCGTAGCTTTTCTGACCCACCCCGTCTCGTATCCGCTTATTTACTCGGACTCTGGTTAGCTGAACTGCCACTATTTAGAGGGGAGGGGTGGGCCAAGGAGTTCTGAGGGATTTCACTGGATAAGCCCAATGTCCGTCAATAAAATCAACCCATGGGCTATGGCGGTCAATAAAAATGAGATTTAATATAATTTTTTTGTTAAATTATGACAGCGTAGGGCTGCCAGATATGGACAGTAAATGCATCATTCTGGACTCCAGACGGTCAGTCCTCCCAAGGACAGAAGTTCAAACTGAATGCAGCATTTTTTTTCTTTTCTGTTCAAATTGTCAACGAGCTTCAGTGGCAGGTGCGTTGCTCCAATTTACACGCCACTTCATACTTTTACCCGCATTTGGTCTGCATGGAGATGCATTGTGGTGATGATGTGCTGAAAGGGGAGTGATGGAAAGGGTAAGAGGTTCTTAAAGAAACAGAGGCCACTTTCAAGGCATCACGGCTATGATCCATAGTGAAATTTCTTTTAAGGTGCTTTTTATATAGCAAGTATTTTCTTAATGACTGAATGTAACATAATTACTTTGACTGTTCTATAAAATGGCACAATATGCCTGTAAAATACATAATACCTTTGCTTTAATAGACAATGACCCTGGTGGCTGGAGCCAAACCTTCGAGGAAGAATTTGCAGCTGTCAGTTACTTAATGAAACAAAACAGGTTTAAGATGTTTAATAACATCTACATTACCGCTGGTAATGTAGACTTGACATAGACCTTTTTTTTTTCCAAGTTGGTGTTATCTTACAAATGATAGTGCTTTATAGGGATTTGTTGAAAGCCATGTTAGCTCTCACACTGGATGCAGTTTGGTTTTGAGTTTAGCTAAGTCTGGAGAACTTCACAGAAGTTGAGCAGAGAGAATAATTCTGAAAGAAGTCATTTTTTGGTAGGAGAGCCGTCAGGCAATCACTTTGCTGTATGGTGTATGTGCATAACTAATAAGTCTGAGCATGAAGCTTTGTGTGCACATAATCTGCCTGCTGAAAGTATTCAGCAAAATTCAGTACAGAAGTTTCAAAACATACAAAAAAGAGCTAATAGGCTATTGAGATTCACTGTAATTAAACAGAAAAGATTATTTTCAGTTCAACAGCTGAGTTTTAATTGGGATCAGGATGCAAACATGAAGACAAAGGTTCTCTTTTATTTTCATCAATGATGATGTTGGTAATTTTTAGCGCATTTACATGAAAAACTCAAAAAAACAAAAAGCACAATGAAGTGGGAAATAATTAATGAATTCTGTATGATTATAAACTCACAATTAAAATATTATATTATGACATTTTTCCGTGTTCTCTTTGCTAAATGCGTCTTTTTTAATTCAGATTCTGCTTCTCACAGCTACCACTAGTATATTTTTTCCAGGATTGTGCGTTTCCATAGTTAGAATAAGGACTTATTTCTAATAAATGTGTCTGGCTTTTTAGATGTTTCTGAAAGAGATTCTGAAGGTTGCAATTCGGTTTTGTGCTCAAGACGGTTATTTTTATGCAGCCGTCTGCACACTGTTCTTTGCACACCTCCAGCACCTCAGATTCTGTTAAATCTTTCGGAACGTCTTTAGCTGTCAGCCAGGGCTTTAATTTCCTTTTCTGGCAGTATGACTAGTTTTCTCTTGGAAAGTTTTTCAAGTCCAGCAGACCCCTTCTTGACCTCCACGATGCAAGTGAATGCGCATTATTTAAAATGACATTTCAAGCTCAGGAAATGAACTGTTAAAAATGTTTGTTCATTTTCAAAGTGGTAAGGGATTCATATGCATCGATTGCTGTAATTTTGCGAATGCTTTGGCCGTTTTTTAATTGAGCTCCTAATTGTTGGAGCATTGTTTAAGGAGTCAAGTTTTGGGGCTGGATTTAAAAAAAAAAGACAGTGCTTACATTTCTCAAACCATTTAAACTTTTTGATTGTACTTTACTTTCTGTGGAGAGGTTGAATCTACATGGCTATTAAATAGAAGGCAGCAAAACAGCTTATTGGTAATCCAACAACTCATGCAAACAGCCGAAAGAGTAAATAAATATTGAGACAAATGCCTCAGCATCCCTAATGCATGCAGAACACATTTAGCTTATCTGGCCAACTGTACTTTATAGAAAAAAAAGAGCTGGCAACCAGGACTAGAAAGTATGTTTCTGGTTTACTGGCTTCTAGGTCTGGGTCATATTGCTGTGCATGGTCTGGTATTTTTATGGGTCTAACTCTATATAGTTTGAGTCCCTTTAGGTGGTTATGTAAAAAACACATTTAATAAAAAATTTAAAAAGAAGTGGAAGCAAGAAAGCGGAGTAATAAAAATCCAGGACAAAGTTCAGGCTATAAGACAAAGTAAGTAAAGGCAGAACAATGCTCACATATAAAAATATGAAACGCACCCCTCATTTCAGGATAGCAATTTGCCAATTCAGCCTTTTACATATTTTGGCTTGTCTTTAAGAACTACAATAAATTATATTTGAAATCCTTATTTGTGGGGTGTCGTGTAGTAGTAGAGCAGATAGAGGCTACGGTCCTCGGTGAAGCCATCCTGGGTCCCCGAACGTGGGACCTTTGCTGCATGCCTTCCCCCCCACCTCTTTGCCCACTTCCTGTCAGTTTGCTTTGAAAGACCAGCACCACTGAAGTTCAAATGCTTCAGTCTACATGAATATGCCTGTTCTGTTTTATTTGTTCTCCTCGGGCTGCTTGTATCTTCGACACTATACTTTACTTTGTTAAAAACTATCTCTATGCTGACTGACAATGCTGTATGCAGTTTGCTGGCTAACAAGCAAGCAGGCATGACACAAATGCTCTTTGTTGAGATATCGAAGCGCATCGGGGGCAGGGGACGATTATAGGAAATTGCTGACCCCCAAAGTCCCTCTGGGGTTCTTGTGTTGATGCAGCAGCACCACTTTTTGTTTTGATCACTTTGTGATGTGCGTGTTTCCTTACTGAGCAACCCCATCTTTTATGCACACATACTAGGCTGGTGTTATCAAAGACACTAGTGACCCACTTTTAGAGGAGTTTTCTGTTTTATACACACTTGATGCGGAGGCTTGTTAGTCAGGATGTGCGGCGTATTTTCACTCTTTGCATCTGACCCAGTGGGACCTTATAAGTTGCAAATAGGGACAAAGTTTTTGAGTTTCTTTCAGTTTTTTAAATAAATAATATCCCTTTGAAGTTGGGCCATTGTCGCTAAAGCATGGGTGAAAGACTCGATTAAGATTGGCTCTGCTTTATTACCTTCTTTCTTTGATATTTTGGGCTCTTTATCCGCCTGGCACCTATTTTTCTCTCTTTTTTTTTACATTTAATCTTTTCCCAATTCTCCTCTTTTCTCTCTCTTAGTATCTCTTTTTTTACCTCTATTTCTAAGTAGCATGGCCATGGCCTCTTCCTTCTATCATTTTCTTTTCAACCCATTTTTTTTTGTTCTGTCAGAATTTCATTTTTGAGTGTGTTGTCTTTAACCACTCTCTTTGCGAGATATTTTCCCCTTACAATATTAAACTGTCCCCACATTTTCCTCCTCCAGCGTTTGGCCAACTCCAAGGCCCATACATCACGCTTCATCAGTGCCAACCTTCCCTGCAACAAGTTCAAGAACCGGCTGGTCAACATCATGCCCTATGAGACCACCCGCGTGTGTCTGCAGCCAATCAGAGGCCTGGAAGGGTCTGACTATATCAATGCTAGCTTCATTGATGGATACAGGTGAGAGAGCTGGAACAAACAGATGAGATAAGATCACGACAAGGTAAACGTAAATGGTTTCATCATGGTTTTATCATAAACAGGCAACAGAGGGCATACATCGCCACGCAGGGCCCTCTAGCAGAGACTACAGAAGACTTCTGGAGAATGCTCTGGGAGAACAACTCCACTATAGTAGTCATGTTGACCAAACTTAGAGAGATGGGCCGGGTAAGCATTATATTATTTTGCAATTAAAATAAAGCAACAACTTGGAAAAAAAATTTAACTCAACTGATGACGAACACTTTTGTTCCTACAGGAAAAGTGTCACCAATACTGGCCGGCGGAGCGCTCTGCCAGGTATCAGTACTTCGTGGTAGATCCCATGGCAGAGTACAACATGCCTCAGTACATCCTTCGGGAGTTCAAGGTCACAGATGCCAGGGTGAGAAATACACTTCTTAAGGATGTATTTGATGGGATTTCTTGGTAACGGTATGTAAAGGCTCAGGGAAATACTGCTTTTTTCTTCTTATAGACTTCTGATATTTCACATTGCTGAAAAGACAATAATAAAGTCAATTATTATTTTAATACTATTATTTTGTGGGGAAAAAAAATCCCTTTTACCTGTCCTTTTCAAATTATTGTAATTGCAGCCCTCTACAAAGCCAAACTTCAGTCTCCAAGTTGAGTTGAACCTAAGTTGTTGAAAAGTCTGTTTGGTCAACAAAAACACTGTTGAGTGCTATTGAACTTAAGTGAATATTCATGAGTAAAACAAAGCTACGAAGGTTTTTGTTTTATTTTTTTTTTATTTTAAACTGTTTTGATTTTTAGGTGCAAGAAGACTACTTTTGAGTTGGCAGTTTTGCTATGAAGTCTTCAAAAGTTTGAAAGAGTTTAGAAAAAAAAAGAGAAAACTCTGTATTGAAAAATAATTGAATTTAGAATAACAAAAGCTTTAAAAAAAACAACAGCAGCCAGATATGATAACCACATTAAAACTTAAATTAAAATGACATAAAGGATAAATTCAATGATTTATTCCTTATTTTCTTTTCTAAAGAACAAAAATTTTATTTTTTATTTTTTGTCAATTAGTTTATTTGATATTTTTATCTATTTGGTCTTTTCCAAAAAAAGAACATGTCACAACTTTTGTGGACAAGATATAACTTTGAATTCTGGCTTTGAATGGGACCTGTGATTATTAGCACTAAATTTTTGTGTCTTCAATTCAGTTACGTAATAGTAAAAAAATTAGTAACGTTTGTTTTGCATAATTTGTATTTAGCATAGAATAATTCAGTCCTCTGAAGAACTGAATTTGTCCAAATACCTAAAAAGAATCTATGAAAATGTCCATTAACACATCAAACAACAACTTCATGCCTAAAAATAATTTGATGTCACAGCGTCTATGAAAATGATAAGAGATCTGGATCCAACTTACGGTTTTTCTTTTGACACGTGTAAACCTGTTGTACACCACTTAAATTCTACCTTCTCAGTATGATTTTTGCACGAATTAGATCAGACAGCAGAAATGTTGCAAAGAATCTTTTTCTTCACAGTGACTTTGCAGGTAATGTGATAGGTAGTTGCAGAAGTAGTCTTTACATTGATAATGAGTCATGCATCTTGCGCATTGAAAGAAAAATCTTATGTGAGAAAATTATGCTTAGTCTCTGTTTTAATATACACAGCAAGATTTGCACTCACACATCCACAAAATCATGCTCTGCTATTTGTATAACACCTAACAGGACTGACCTTCTCATCACATGCCTGTCCAAATGCAATTTGATGTTTTCACCATAAATTCATACCTGCACAGTCTTGCGTGTTATAAACCACACATTTCACATGCGTGCCATTGCTTTAGCATAATTTATGAACAAATTGTCTTAAGGACTGGCCTCTGTTTCCATTTCAGAGGTTTCTTGCGGCAGGCAAAATTATCACACTGCTCAACTGTAGCCAAGAGACAGTCTGAGCTTATCGCTGTTATGGAAACAAAGCAGAGAGATGAAGACGATAGCAGAGTGAACTGAGCTGTGTGTGTGTGTGTGTGTGTGTGTGAGGGTATGTTTGTGAAGATAGCCCCATTTTACTATGCATGCATGCACATGTGAAGGTGTTTTTTTGGGTTGCGTTTAATCACACATTGCATACCAAAGATTTGCTTGGTTTTGGGCTCGCAAGTGTGCTTGTACGTGTTGCCACATGCCTCTGCACAGCAAGAGCCAAGACTTCATGCGGTAATGCCATAGACTCTATGCCTCAACACTTGCATCTAGAGAGGCAGTCATGTATTTAATCACACAATTTGACACGCCATGTGGGCCCTCAGGTTGTGTGTTAAATTTTCCTCTTTTTTTAGTTTTTTCTGCCTCTGTATTTTCTCCAGCTCGGATTATTGTGTAATTGTCTTTGCCCCCCTTTCATTTTTAATCCCTCTGCTGAGACAAAATGTTTTTTAAGGAGAAAAACAAAGGCACCTAAAGAAAAAAAACACATGTGATGGGTCATAAAACATGGAACGAAACACGAGACGATAAACAAAGAGAGTCGGAACACGGAGCTTAACTCATTATGATCACAGTGTTTGTCAAGTGCGGTAAGGTAGGGGAGCGCATCTTGGTGGCAGCGGTGCAGAAGCAAACAGTACAAGACGGCAGATTCAAGACAGCAATTATGCATATCCTTTGACATACAGTAGCTTCACACGTACCATCGCCATCTGTAGTACAAGGGAATCAATGGCTTATGGAAAAAGTAAACCAAATACTTGCTTTCTTCTTTTAACAAGCCTGGCTTTTCCCCTTCATGGCGCAATAGTTTTTTGGAACTTTTTCTTGACTGTCTAGGTTTTCAGGTAGTAACAATGAATACCCAGTATTGTACCTGAAGTGTATTGTAGTCTGAGTGATTTCAGTTTGGAGAACTACTAAAATGTTTTCATTTTTCTTGAGAAGACTGCGTGCTTTTGAACAACTTCTGCAATCTGTTGAAACACAACAGTGCAAAACAGATTTTGCTAAGTACCCTGGTTAAATATACTTTGGTTTCATGTCAATTCACCCTTAGCCTTTACATTATTAAATAAATAATTATAAAAATGATCACATTCTCTCATATATTTCAATTGAATTGTTTGTTTCAATCAGTCAATCAAGTTTGTTTGTATAGCACATTTCAGCAGCTAGCTTCTCTTACTACCTTTAAAAAAGTGGAAAAGAAGAAAGACCAAAACGGCACAAAATGCGAAAGGGGTGTAAATCATCTCCAAACGTCTGATGTAAAAGTGAAGCAAAGTTTCACTATGTAGCATTTATTGGAACAAGCTCAGTGTGCTCAGATCGAACCCTTATTTGTCATACTTGTCATGTCAGCCCACGCACTTCCATTTCATACCTATAAACACCTTTCATACCTAATCACAGCATCTCAGTATATTCTTCAGTATTGATAAATTAAATTCAAAAATTTAATCTGTATGTTCACTTTTCTGAGTCTTTGATAAAACCCGTTTTTTTGTTTATTTTTGGTTCACGTTGCCATTTGGGCCACTTGACTGGTGGAATATAACAGATTTTGAGCAAGTCAGATCAAGACAAGAGTGAGTATCCTCTTGTGGATAGATGGCTTTGTGGAGGCAGACAACTCTATTTCTTTACAGTAGACCATGAGTGGAATATAGAAAGAAAAATGATCATTGGTTTGTTAAAGTGATTAAGGAATATCCCTCTGTAGGGTATGATTTTGGTACCAAATTCCTTTTGCAGATGGTGCCAAATTTTTATTTATTCATTTATTTAATAACGATCTGATTCCATAAAAAAGCAGGTTATCTGAAAGACAAAAGAACATCCTATTTTGCAATTTTGCCGACTTTTCCATCTCAGTGTAAATGTATGTAGTAGGACTGTATGACAATGGCACAACATGTCTGCCTTGAAGTCTGTTGTGCAGAGAGGTGAGAAACTACAAGAGAAATGAACACCTGGTTGTCTTAATTACTGGTGGCATCAAGCAGAGAGCCTGTCTGTATAATACTGCTTGTCTCTGCTGACTTTCTTGACTAATATGTTCTACCTTTGACAACTTGAAAAGAACTTTCCTTCACAAGGACAAAAGTATTGACTTTGCGCTCTGTCACACTGTATAATAAGCTCTCGACAAAACCTAGATCACTCTCTATGTCCCCATGCAAACCTGCCTCAATTTCAAAATGTGTTTAGATGTTTTTGTTTGCATACAATGCTCCATCTGTGTCCTGTTGTAAAACTGTTAGAAATGTTATTTTTTTATAGTTTTTTTGTTGTTGTTGTTGTTGTTGTTGTCCAAGCTTTCTTCCTGAGTTGTTCTTGCCTCTCACCTCCTCTTTTCTGCAAACCTATCAGGCTGCTTTATTGATCACATCGCAGGATTATCCTATTCAGCACAGTGAAGTCTCAGAGAAGTTACTTGTCATGGCAGATACAGTATTGATTTGTTTGCCTGGGCCTACTTTTACACGCACATATACATTGTGAGACATGGGGGAAGTGGGAACAATCTGGTGTGGGGTAAATGGAGAAAAAACAAACTGAATCCACTTGGAAACATTTTGGAATCAGTTTGGAAACAGTTTCCACAGTTGTGTTTTATATATATGTGAGGGTGTGCTTGCGTGTTTGTGTGTGTAAATATCAGATGTTTTTCTGGTTACCTGCAATGCATGTTTCCATTATATTTTTAACCAACATCTGATATTGATGATGGGACAGGCAGACCAGTGTGCAAAGTCTCATCCTGCACATTCCAGAGATTCTCTATGGGGTTTGATCTGGACTTTGTGGTGGCCAATCTGGGTATAGAATGGTATCTCATGCTCCCTGAACCACTAATTTACAATTTGAGCCCAGTGAATCCTGTCATTGTCATCTTGAAATATGCTTGTGACATTAGTGAAGAAAAAATCAGTTGATGGAATAACTTAGTCATTCAGTATGTTCAGGTGGTCAGATGACTTTTCAATGTGGCTAAACTTGGGCCTGACCATCTGCAGCAACTTAAGAACACAGCACTGCCCCTCATAGGCCTGAACAGGAGACTTTAGGCATGATGGGTGCATCACTTCATCTTCCTCTCTTCTTACTCTGATGTGCCCATCTTTCTGGAAGAGGGTAAATCTGGGGTCATTGAAACACACGACCTTCTTCCATCACTCCAGAGTCCAATCTTTATTCTCCCTTGCAAATTGAAGCCTTTTTTTTGCAGCTCGCTTTGTTGAGAAGTAGTTTTCTTATGGCTACGCAGATGTTCAGTCCCAATCCCTTGAGTTCACTTGAATTCAGTGTAATTATATAGTACCAATTCACAACAAATGGCATCTTTAGGCACTTCACAGAAGAAAACAAGTTCCCTTTGCATTGTGCATGTGGAAATGTTCTTACAATTAAACACAACCAGTAGTTCTGCTGTTGCTTTTCTTCTATTTGTTTTCAACCACCACATAAGTGATTGGCAATCATGATCATTCAGGATTTTTTTCGACCATATTTCTTCCTCTGATGGTTACAATGGTTTCCCACTTTTCCTTTTTGTTTTTGATAATGTGTTGAAGAGTTCTTAACACAGTTTTAGTAGTTTCTGCGAGCTTAGATGTGTTCTTTGCTTGATGCATGCCAATGGTTTGTCCCTTCTTAAACAGATTAGTGCTTTTTCCACAGCCGTGGCTGTGTCTTTCAACTTAGTTCTTTGTGAAATGAGAAACGATTCATTGCATCAGCAGGGATTAAATTGCTTGCTGGTAAAAGTTTATCACCCATGTAATAATTATGCAATAATTATCTGACCTATTTTCTAAGTTATTTTAAATGGGGACTTTTCTTTTTGTTAGCCCTATGTTTCTATTTTAAATGTCTTCAATGAGAGCAAAGTGGAACTGTCGTCAAATTCCTTGTTTGCATGGACAAACTTGCCAAATAAAGCTGATTCTTATGCTCCACCTTATCTTCATTTTATTTTGCAGGATGGCCAGTCCAGGACAGTAAGGCAGTTTCAGTTTACCGATTGGCCAGAACAAGGTGTACCCAAATCCGGAGAGGGGTTCATCGATTTTATTGGCCAGGTTCATAAAACCAAGGAGCAGTTTGGACAGGATGGGCCCATCTCTGTACATTGCAGGTAATGTGTCTTATGTTATTTCATGCAGAAAGGGTTGGAAACAAATCACTTGTGTAATTAGCCATTTTTTAGTTTTCAAGCAAGTATTCCAAATAAATATGAGAGAACAAAATTGTTCTAACAAATTATAAGCTTTGTTGTACATAACACTCTACAGGGCACAAATAGTTCTATAGTGTGAGCATTTTATGAGGTATATGGGAGCAATAAAATTCAATATTTTCATTATTGGTATCCTGGAAGTAAGGTGTATTTTTAAGCCTCATTTGTATATTGTTTTTATATTTCTTAAAATCCTCACATTATGGCACCTAATACATAGCTGGATTCTCCTAAAACATAAACTATAAAATATTTTACCCCCTTCACCCCTCTCAAAAACATTTAATTATTATTATTATAATTTTTTTAAATATCAGCCCTTAAAAGAGACTAATAAAAAAAGTATATAGTAAATTGTGGTTTAGTTAACATTTAATTTAATGTTAATTTTAACCCCAAGTTGAACTCCAAAGACAGAATCAGGGTCAGATAACCCCTGTAGATAATTTGTGTTTCTTTGGACAGCTCCTCTTGCAGTGGACTTCTAACTTCATGATTTCTCCTGTCCTTTTTGCCTCTGTGGAACGCAACCTTTGCTCCTGAACAGGTTCTTCTCCTACATAATTGATAAGGCTCAGAAGAGGCTTAGTATTTGAAAAAGCGGAGATGATAAAATGACAGAGCCCATCTCGTGGTTTTTGTGACCATTTCATGTTGCGTTTCTTTTTTTATGACCTGGAGTGTAGCTTCCAAGGTTACTTACATCATTAATTTGGCCAGCTGGATTAGGGTAGAAAGTCAGATTATGTATATTCATTGTTAGACCTTGAAGAAGACCCATCTCAAAGGTTCTGACTTCCTGTTGATTTACAATAGATTTTGTGTGCATTTCTGGTTTTGCATGAGCTACAAAGCTAGAAAAAAGAAAAGCAGTCTGAACTTTGATACATGTTTTTGTTGTACCATCGGGATTAAAAAATAAATGCATAGTGTGTTGACAGAATGATTTATTTTTTTTTTTTCATAAAGACATTTGAGTTTTGAGCCAGGTAGTCATTTCTGCTTTACATTATTATCACATAATCGCCATTACATCATGAAGCATGACTTCAGCTTCCTTGTGTTCAAATCAAAAATGATGTCACCCACTTGAAAATGGTCCTCTGGGGGTTGCAATACATGTAAGGGGAGCTCCAAAAACATTTCACCATTCTGTGAGACTGTTGAAAAGGGGGAGGTTTTCTCACTGTGTTTGGTGCAGGTATTGCAGCACGGCTTGTATTTGATAGGCACTCAGCCTATCAAATCCAAAATTCACATACCTGCTCCTTTTAATGATCACATTAAAAATCCTAAACATTTTTTGAATTAACTAATGTCAGTTTTCTGAAAACATTAGTACACTCTGAGCAAGGAGTGTCAAACTCATTTTAATTTTCGGTCGAATCAAGATCTTGCATGTTCTCAAGGGCTGGCTGTGCCAGAATCTAGAATATTAATAAACAGCTGTCTCTGCATCCGATAAGTACTTCTGAGATTTAAACAATATTGAACACCTTTTCACATTGATCAGTCCCTAAAGGATGTTGCAATCATTTTTGAGATTTTTTTTTTTTTGCTGAAAACTTTCAATAATTTTATAATTATGTATTGGCGTGAAAAAAAAAAAACGGAGGATCTGTTGATTTTGTGTGAATTTCCACGAGTGAAAAACTGGAGTCTGGAGGGCCACATAAAAAGCTTCCACGGCCCGGAAGCTTTTTATGTGCCTTGAGTTTGACACACGTGCTCTAGCACACACTATATAAAATAACTATAAGAAATGTCTTTATGTAAATTACAATACTTTGCAAATGCATATGTGTGCAGTGGTAAACTTTTTCAGGTTGTTATGACTCAACCTCAACATTAAATGTATTTTTAAAGGGATATGTTGTGATAGACTAACCCATAGAATCATATAATTGAAAAGCTGAAATGAAAGGATATGTTCAGAAAATGTTTTACAAATGCAAATCTGAAAAATGCAGCATAAACAATTGTTCACCCCTTGATTCAGTACATTGCCAAGCCAGGTTTTGCTGTAATTTAAAGCTTTAAAGTGTTTTGTCATGTGTCTTTCCAAGCTTTTTGTGTGTTGAGACACAAATTTTTGCCAATTCCTCTTTCTTAAATAACTGTCAGATTGGATGGGCAGTATCAACGTCAAAGTCTTGCCACAATTTCTATGTTGAATTTAGGTCTGGAATTTGACCAGACCTAACATGTATCTCTTGACTAAAACTATTCATTTGTAAGTGTGGACATGTTTGAGGAGACCTATCCTGCTGAAAGTTAATGCTTGCTACAGTTTAAAGTCTTTTAGATCCTTTAACAGCTTTACTTTCTGAATTGCCATGTATTTACTGCCTTTAATCTCACCAGCAACTTTAACCATCTTCAGTGTCTTAAAAAAGCAAAGTACAGCATCAAGCCACAGCATAATGCTGCAAGCATTATACTTCAAAGTGGAAATGGTTTGTTCAGGGTGATGTGCAGTGGTAACTTTTGCACTTTGCTAGTTTCCAAAAAGTTACATTGAGGTCTCATCTTATACAGGTTTGGCAGTGTTATGCCTTTTGGAAAACATGAAAATGGCCTTTCTGTCCATTTGAAAAATCATTTCCTTGCCCAGTTTGTCAGCTTGGGTACAGGGTAAATTACTTGCTAGATTTGCAGTTGACAGTTAAGGCATTTAATTTTTTAGGACCGACCTTCATTCGGCTTTTTGCAAGTAGGTTTTCATTTGTAGAAAGCCATCTCTTTTTTTTTTTTCCATATCTTTATGTAGATAATCCCCACCCAAATAAAAATGTGTTCATGTGTCCACAAACACTGAAGTCAATAGAAAATTGTGAAAGGGATGAATAGTTTCACAAGCTGCTATATGTTAAATACCTCAAAATACAAAAGCCAAGTAATTCCATAGGTTTAGTTGCTATTTTTATATTTTTATGTCTTATATTCATATGTATTTTGATATTCAGGATCTAGGATATTGAGGTCTAGGAAGAAAAATCAGGACATCTGTCATATGAGAGTTTTTGAGTAGAGAAGACTAAAATAATAGTAAATAGACAAAATCCATAAAATCAGCCAAATAATATGGTTGTCAGACTGCTGTTGTGTTGAAGAGTTCTTATTTTGAAAATGCATTTCTTTGGGGGATGGATTTTTGTTTTTATTTTGCAGTATAGCTGCCACCTTTCTCTTTTTTTTTCTTTTCCCCTCCTCTTCTGGGCTTTTTTATCTCCATGAGAAGAGCTTATGTCTCCTTTTTCTCTTACTCTTGCGCTTTTCATCACCAGACTTCCCAGTCTGTCATCTGCCTATTCCTTAATCCTCTCACTCACTCTTCTTTCCCATCCAGCCATTCTCCTGGATCCTTTTCCTCTAGCTTTTCCTCCTCCCCTCCTTTACTCTCCCTTTATCTAATAGGACCACTTGCTTTTTGTTATTAATTGCATGAATACGTCCTGTGAATGGGTGGGACACCAAATCCTCTCAGTCTGCAGTGGCTCACCGCTCTTTAAGATTTGGATCTGGAGAGGAGGAGGTTGTAGAAGAAGTCCCAGGAAGCATCTTTGGGTGGGGTAGGATTTTGCGCCTGATGGTGAGGCGGTTATATGCGCCGCGTGATTGGAGCGCTGCGTTTGCTATTGTTTAGATTTGGTGAAATAATATGAGCAACATTTGTCGACCAACACACACACCCAGTTGTCAGCTGCAGTGTCTGCAACCGTCATTTTCACTCCTCATCCTACAAAGTGGCATCAAAGGCAAGAAGCTCAAATAAATCTGTTGTCATATCAATTATTGTTCCATTGGTGATGTGGAAGTCATTTCGCAGCAAAGCAGCTTACAGGGCCAACTCTCAAGTATTTCAACGTCTTTGAGTTAAAACTCAAGCTGTGTTTCTGGGGACCAGCAGCAGGCTAGTGTTTTTTCCTTCCAACACATGGAAAGAGGCACTTAATGAGACTAAATGTTGTTTGTGTGTATGTGTGTGATTTGCAATGTAAGTATGTGTCCTTGAGGACAAGAATGGAGGCACATGTATAAGTGGATTCGCAGGGTTCTTGCATGCAAATTGTCTCCTTGCTGCCATTGTTCTTGTACCTTGAGCATCATTTCTTGCTGTGTATTTTTGTTGCTTTCTAGGAAGTCAGAGCTGTCAACTTGCAGAGTTTTTACAACTCAATCCTTCTGTTTGTCGTGAGGTGTATTTTATGAAAAGTTTGAATTTCATAAAATTTGAACTTACTTTACAGGTGTAATTTGAATGCAGAAGGAATGATAAGGACACAAGGGAAACATAGACCAACTTCACCCAAATAAAGCAGAACATCATCAAAAAGTTAATTCACTTCAGTAATTCATTCAAAAACTGAAATTCAAATATTTGACATTAAACACAAAACTATATATATATATTTTTTTTCCTTTAGGTTTTCATAATAATGGCTTCAAGATAATGACTCTCAAAAATTATGTTTCTCAGAAAATGTAAACAAAAATGTACATAGAAATAAAATGAAAAAATTGTATTTAAGGGAGAAATTTTAGGCAGAAAATTACATGAAAAGCAAAAATTCAGTGTTCAGTATGTGCAAGAGTGCTGAGTTGACTGCTTCTCAAAAAGTCATTAAGTTCCTTGAGAAGGGTTTCAGGAGGGTCAAGGATATAAATGGAAAGCTAAGTGGAAGAAAAAAAACTGCAGCTGAAAAAAAAAGTTTACAACAACCGTGATAGACACAGCCTTAAAAGATGTGAAATAAAGACGTTAAAGTGTTTGGAAGAGATTCATACTGTGGACTGTGGTTGGAGCGCGTCAAGGCTCATCACACACATGTGCTCAAGACAAGGGCTACAAGCGTTGCATTTCTTGAGTTAAGCTACTGCTGAACCAGACACAATGGCTCTGGTTACTGAGTGGTGCAAAATCCACTTTTCGGATTAAAGTGAAGAAGAAAGTAAATTTTGCATTTCAATTTGAACATCAAGATCCCAGAGTCCGGTGTTAAAAAAGCAGACAGCCGCCTAACAGCGGGATTTATAGCACTTCACACTTTCCTCTACTGAAGAGCTTTATGGAGATTCTGATTTCATTTTTCCCACAGAACTTGACACCTACCCACACTTCCTAAAGTATTAATATCTGGTTTAATGACCATGGGATCACTGTCTAACTGACCAACAAACGATCTGGTGGAAAAGGATGAGACACACCAGACAGCAAATGTACATGTGCTCAAGGTTGTTGTTAAAGCAGCTTTGGCTGATCGCCTTCTTGCATATAAAGGGAGTATTAGTCATGTATTCAGTGCACATATTGTATAACGTCTGGGCATAATTTTCTATGCTTTTTTTCAATGGTCTTGACTTTTCTGAAAAACAGAATGATTTAAATAGTCACTTTTCATTCATAGTTTATTGATATGGACCCACACTCCAGAACAGGTGTTTTTTTTTTTTTTTTTTTGGTATGTGTTTGCAATGAGCACAATTCTTCACCTTGTTTTGTTTCTCTTGCATGATTCCTAAATCTAGTGCTGGAGTGGGAAGAACTGGAGTCTTCATAACCCTCAGCATCGTCCTGGAGAGAATGCGTTACGAGGGAGTGGTAGATATCTTCCAAACAGTGAAGATGCTCCGGACGCAGAGGCCAGCTATGGTCCAGACTGAGGTGAGAAATTGTCCAAGACCGACAAAAAGTTTAACACTTTCTTGTTGGTGTAAATGCAAAACAGTTACCTGATGCTTTTTTTTTTTCTTTTTTTCACTACAGGATGAATACCAATTTTGCTATCACGCAGCTCTGGAGTACTTAGGAAGCTTTGATCACTATGCAACGTAAAAAGCCATCTCTTCCCCTCAGAATCCTGTTGCCCCCTTTTCTCCCAACTCAACGGTTTCCTGAGCCATAGAAACGTTTCAAATTTGAAATGACAGCGGTTGATCGTTTTACCACTGCTCATTCAGAAACACCAAACAGGATCCTGTAAATTTTTAGAAAATAACACCCGATTCGACCAGAAAAAGAGAAATTCCAATTCAGACTCGAGGCAGAGAGGAAAATTGCCCATGATTTCAACTGAAGACGATTCTCAGCAACATGCAACCAGAGGCTGTGGCTCACGCTGTGGGATGGGTATCAATCAAAGTGTCGGACTGCTTACCTTACCTCAAGTGTTTCAGTGGAGGAAGTTGTAAACATTCGTGGACATTTCTCTTCTAAAAAATATCTTTATAATACAGCAGCAACAAACAACTGCAATTGAAGGAAAAATGGAGCGAAATCAAAGAGAAGCAGATGGATGTAGCCAAGACTGGGACACATGCCTGTTTTGGATGTAAAAAAAAAAAAAAAAAAGGGTTTAAGTGTTTCTATTGACTGTTTTTGAGTTTTATCCTGAGAAATGGCCAAACCGTGGCGACTCCTACGTTTTCCCAAACTTTGGTCATTTGGTCATCAAGTGAAGCGGAACAAGAAAACCGGCCATTAACAGGAAACCTAGAGTTTCTACACAATTCTACATACAGTTACATTATGAATAGTTGTGCAGAAAACATCCTCTACAATTTAAGAAAATGTCACCAAACTGCCTGTAAGCACAAAGAGCTTTAAGAAGCACACTCCCAGTGGTTGTCAAAAAGAAAGCAGCAGCACATATCGTAAATTTGTTCCGTTGTATTAATGTGTAAAGCCTGCTTCCTAAGCCAGGTGACCCTAGTAGAGTTAAAATCTCATCAGGATATTTCCAGTAAAAACTTCCTCCAGAAAAAATGGCAAAGATTAAGGGAAAGCCATGTCGGTTGTAAGAATCTTTGGCTTTTCCTCTCATGTGGATGATGCAAACAGTAGCCTTGACCCATGTTTTTTAACAAGCGCGTCTCTCTCTTGAACCATGGCGCCAAGGGGCAGATGCAGAATACATCCACCCCCAGTCCAGGGAGGAGAAAAGGATTTGGAACAACCAAACAAAGAAACGTTGCCAAATTTGGGCCTTTCTTTGTGTACAGTGACCAACAGTCATCATTGTTTGGAACTTTTTCGTCTTTTGAGGACGAAAATCTATTTTTCTTTTCTCTCTTTAAGTTCTCTCTTCTGTTAAAAACCAAACATGCTGCTTATCTTGTGTATGCTGAGCGTGTGACTCTTTGGATAAAGAGAAAACTGATGAACAAAAAAAAAAAAAAAATGCCAGCTCTGCCAACTCCTTGCTCCCAGGTGGGCATGACAGAAACGCATCCACACGTCGTCATTGTCCACCGCTGCTTTTTTATCCAGTTTTCATTTTTCTCCAGCCTCCTCTACATTCACCTCTATCATTGTACAAGAAACTCAAGAGCGGCGAAGACCGCTTGCAATTGCAAAGTTGTACATTAACGTTGTTGACAAATTGGCCCCGAGTTTCACTGTATGTGTGGTTGGTAACTGGTCGACAAACAAAACAAGACGCTTTGGTGTTTTCCCCCTCTATTTTATAGACGATGACCCAGTGGGTGACACAGCCAGAGCAAGTAGCCACGTCGGATCCCGATGCAAAATTTCTCTGTTACTTGCACATCCCCAGGGCAAAACAGAGAAACAGCTTGAAACAAACACCCCAATTCAACTGCAAAAAAAGAGAAAATAAAAGCTAAAATCCACCAAGTTTTTATGTCAAAGACGGCACTTTGGTACAAATGAGCAAATGGATTCTGTGAGGGCTTTCTGGCGGATGTGCACAAAAAAAACAAAAACACGAAGCTATGGACAGAACTGTGTGTGATCTTTTCTGATTTCCAAAAAAGCCTTATTGTTATTGTAACACTATGAAAACATTAATGTTGTATTATGATGACTTATTTTACATGACATAGTTAGCTTTTATTTTCTGTTTCTGGTTTAGTTTTTTTCTAACAGAGATGTGTTTGTCGCATTTTTTTTTTTTAATTAGCAGAAAAATAGAGAAATGCTTATATGTTCATATTATGTTAAAAGACATTCTATTTTTTCACCGTAGAAATCCTAAGTATAACATGACAGTGTAGGAGTATATGTATTTCTATATATAGATATAAGGCTATATCTATATAGAGAGATTAATAAATGCCTACTTACGCATGCATATATATTTAAATGCAGAATCAGAAGATATATCCAAACAAATTAGTGTGAAATAACATTTTCTTTTCATCCATTTG
The DNA here is from genome assembly GCA_903067095.1 of Girardinus metallicus. Taxonomy (NCBI): domain Eukaryota; kingdom Metazoa; phylum Chordata; class Actinopteri; order Cyprinodontiformes; family Poeciliidae; genus Girardinus; species Girardinus metallicus. The sequence continues at coordinate 6,900 of CAEGAE010067938.1, read as the reverse complement.
TTTTATACTTGTTATTTTTAGTCTTTGAAAATATGTTTGTTTGGTTTTTTATTATTATTATTGTGTAATTCTGGAGACCCTGAATGTCTCTTGAGGAAACCTGAGGGGATGCCATCTTTGTGTCTGATCTTGTTTTTTGCTTTTGTCCATTGGAATTAACTTGTACACATAGGGACACTATTTTGAGACATTGTCCTTCATCATCACTAAGCTGTTGGGTTTAGTTGATTTTTGTAATCTGTTCTACAATCGTCGGGGTTTCATCGCTGAGCATTTTTAATGTCTATATCAGGCCAATGATGTACTGTACCGTGTATGATTCTGTACAAACCGTAACCCTCACAATCTGAAGAAAAATCCTCTTAAAGTTCTCTTTTTTTACTTATATTTTCAGACATAATGTTACCATTGATTTTATTAGACATCCACTATGATCTAGAGTATATGTGTAAATAAACAAATATATATAGAATATATGTATCATTTGACCCTAAAGATCTCAGACGTTTAGTGGGGAACATTAATGCACAGATCAAAGTTGTGCTCATTTTCCAGCTTCTTGGTGTTTGTGAAACCTGTTTTCTCAAACCTTCTTTCTCCAGCTCTGCTCCCTGGTCTTTAATTACCTCTCTTTTTCCTGCCTTTAATTTCCCCTGCTAGCAGTCGAACTGGGAAACGTGCCAGCCTATGTTCCTACACCCGATGCCTGAATGAGGGGAACACAAATCCGGATCAGTGATCCGCGAGTTGGATTAAACCAATATGTTGGTTCACTCTCGACCAACTAACCACAAGAATCATTAATCATTTCCAGCATAGACAAAATTTACTGAAGGAACCTCATAAGAATAAATTACAAGGGCATAGATTCCTGGAAGTACTACTTTTCTCAGAGGTGTTTCACAGATCTCTGCAGGCCAAATGCCAAATGTCTACCTGCAATCACAAGGTGTTAATCCATTATGTATGATTAGCAAGAAAAAAAGGTCATACATGCTTCAGTTGCAACATTTAAACTTATTTTTCTCCCTGTTGCCTTGTATAAAATCATTTTTATTTTTTATTTTTTTGTTTAACCATGTTTCATGATGGGATGCAGAAAGAAATCAGGACTCAGTTGAAACACAGTAGTGGGACGCAACCAAGGACGGACTGAAACTACCAAAACATGCTGCAAATTCACGTCGTAAGGTTTCACGATGAACTCTAATCTGTGCGAATTCGTAGAGACTGGTTAAAGGGCCAATGCCAATTTGAAGCCGTGGAAGCGTCTTAAAGCTTGTGCAATGTGTTATTCTTTTGGTTTCAAGTAAAGATGCTAACTCTTGAAAACAACCACAAAATTATTTGGAATATGTTGCTAAATATTATGGAAAGGTTAGGGAGTAACAGTGACCATAAAAAAACTCATTAAAAAGAACTAAGCTTATATAGTACATATCGACAAAAGAACCGGAACTCAGCAAACCATTTTTCCTTTATACGAGGGCCAAGTGCTACCACTTTCAAACTGTTACTTCTAACTGAAACAATAATTGGTTAAAAGCCACTGTGTATGTAGATATGTTGACTTTGTATTAAAGAAATGTTGTCTGAAAACAGTTGTGCATGTTTTTTTTTTCCTGTCTTCCAAAACATTTATCCTGATATTGTATTCAAAAGACTTTATTTATCCCCTGGGGAGCAGTTAAAGGAGGCACATGGAGTATTCTTAAAAATAAATACAGGATAAAATAAGTAAATAAGAGGAAATTGCAATATAAATTAAGGTCCAAATAGGCATGGAGGTAGTTGAGTTTCTTTGTGCAATTTATGTCCTGTGGAATGGGGCAATGTATTTGAATGAGGGGTGGGCATGCAGGGTATGTATTGGGTGGGGGAATGTGTGTTTAACAGCAACATTATACAGTGGCAATAAGTACAGTTGAAACCCAATATTTACATACACTGTTGTAAAAGAAAACATTTTTTACTCATTGACTTGCATTACATCTGACTAAACTTTCAGTGCCTTATATCAGTTTATATTACCAAAACTATTTATTTTTGCTAAATGGCAGAATAGTGAAAAATATTTTTAGATAAAACTTTTAATGTTCGTATGAGTCAAGTCTGAAATTTGGGGCATTTTTCAGACATTTCTCTCACTTGTTGCTGGAGTTTCAGTTCATTCCTGCTAAGTGGTGTAACTAATTAAATATGGCCTAAAAATACTCTGCAAGACTGGCATTAGTATTTTGTGCTAGCCAGTCCAAAACATTCATTTATATTAACCTATAATGTTGCTGGGGTTGAGTTTCAATGCTGTCGAGCTTCCCCGTTTTCCCTCTAAATGTAGAAGACATGGTGTGTCACAAAAAAAAAAAAAAAAATCTTATTATTCTGGTAGTCGGCAAATAGAAATAATTAACGTAACGGAAACTGACCCGGAACAGTAAATGTTTATTTTCATTCAGTGTCAGACACAGAGAAAAGATAATGTCTCTTTTATAGTTTCTTTACAAATCTGATTTCAGCAATAACAAGTTAAAGTGTCATGCAAAAACATGAAAGTGTTTAAGATATTCACCGTTAGGCTACAGTCGCAGTTGCTTTTTTGGCACACATGTTGAGATTGTTCATACACTCAGGCTATGTCATTGAATGTGTTAATTTCTGTCTTGAGGGGTGACCCTTTACAGTACTGTCTGCCGTGTCATAGGGTCACATATTCATCGTTTCCTCGTTCAGCAGGATGTTTTCATAACTTGTCAAGCCTCTTGTTTCTTGGCCCATTTTCTTTAAATTGTGTTTTTGGCATCAAATTGTCAGCTCGTCCCCCCGCCTCTCTAACCAATCAATCTTGTTTGGAGTCGCAGGTTGTGGAACGTCCCTCACGTGCCATGGAGCAAGGCATGGAGCACACTCTAGACAACGGTGGTCTTTAAAGGATTACTGCGGAGCCAACCCAGCATGAACAGTTGCAGTTTTTCTGCCTGAAAGTTTGAGAAGCCTTCTGAAAAATATGTTCCATCAGGGTGGTCTGGCTTAAACAATATAGTTGATAACTTAGCCCGCAAATACCTGCAACATATCAGTCAAAGTCAAAGGAACTTTCATCACGGTGACTGTTATTCAACATTGTTAAAATAATATAATACAGCAAGATCAATACGTACACTTATCAAAGAGTGTACTGATAGTCATTTTTCTTTTAAAACAGCAGCCGATGGTAATTCTAATCTGCTAATTTTCAACTTCCTGTTTGATAAATTGTTCATTCTAGCTTGAACATTAATAGCTTTCAGCTGTCATATATTTTCATATTCTCTTTTACTCTATAACTTTGTTACTGCCAACAGAGTTGTTTTCTTTCCGTTTCTGCTTTTGAAAAATACGTCAGTACTTTTGTGTGAAGCTTCTATTGAGCTTTGCTTTTATGTCTAACAATCACAGCCCGATGCCTTGGCAACTCAATATTTATTCTCACCAAAGTCTTGGGATTCTGCGCAGCAACCATGCTAATAATGTTTTTATCTGGGTTTAATTTCTGAATTAAGAATTATTTAAAAAAAAAAAGATGTATTAACTTAATCAAAATGTTTTCAAAATGTTCAAATGAATAGAATTATTGAATTAGTAAATATGATCACATTTAATTTTTTTAAAAGTCACTACACTTTACATACTTTGTCTTTTTCCATCTGTTAATATAGAAATTATTGTTCTTAAGCCGTACTAATCTAAGTGCATCAACACTTGCTTTGTAGCTCAGCAGACTGGAACCTGCATCCTAAAATAAATAAATATATGTGAGCCGCAGGACAAGTGATGAAGCAAACAGATGGTGCATCCTTTTGTTGATAGATGACTTGATTAGCTCCTGCCTATATTTATCCACCAGCCTCTTCACAAACATCTTGGTGTGTCCTTAAGCCCCTCTTGAAGCTTGATAAATGCCACCCAGCCAATCTGATATTGGTGCAGAGGTAAACCCCTCACCTGGTGGTATTTGCTCTCTCGTCTGTCCTCAGGAGCAGGTCTTCAAATAACTGCTAACCTTAAAGTAAAAAATATTAGGTTTGCTTGAGTTGAGACCAAAAGTTTTGCATTTCACTATTTTTCTAGACTACTAGATTTCCAATATCGTATGATTTGTATATAAGGAAGGAGCGCTTTTTTATAACCACCACAGAAAAATAAATTAAAAGTTTGGCGGGGAATTTAAGACTCCGAGTATCAAAAATTATTAAGCAAAATATCATGGTGAGTTTAAAAATGTAGATTAAAATGGTTGTAATGGTAAAATATCTTAAAGTGAAAATATCTTAATGTATTATTATGACACTAATCAAAAGTAATGGCAAGTATAAAATATTATGCTTCAGACTAAAAATTAAAGTGGTTATTGTGCCTTTAAAGTATAAATTTGTATTGTCAAAAATATGTATCCTTTGTGAATAAGAACTACTACCTCTTAATTTTTAAGTATGTCCCTGAAAAATTGTTGAGCCATTGAGTCAGCAGACACGTCCCTGCCTGGTTGGTGGACCAGAGGAGGTTATGGGAAACCAGAGGAGGTTATGGGAAACCAAAGGCAACAAACGATCCACAGCTGACATACAAACATGTACAAGGTGCTCTAAAAGTAGTGCTTCTGTTGCTTTTCTGCTTGGACCACTTTGGCTGTCCTTGAAGCTTGGTCTCCTATCCCTATTGTTCCTTCTTTCCATGACTGATAAATACCCGTGACCCTTGCAGATCAGAGATTCTCTGACCCAGTTGTGCAGCCATACCTGTGTGGCCCTTGTCAAGTTCCCTCATATCATTATTCTTGCCCATTTTTTTTTCTACTATCACATCAACTCAGGGGACAAAATGTTCACTTTCTGCCAAATGTGCCCCACCCAATAGTCAATGCAATGATGAAAAGTATTACCTCACCTGTTAGGTCATACAATAATGTCTCTCTGGTGTGATTCTTTCATCCTGAAGTAACTTAAAATTGCTTATTCTTGTCTCATTTTCTTTGTAGTGTACAAAGAAAAATATATAAACTTGAGCAAACTGAATTCTTTTGACATTTTTAGGTTAGTAAATATTGACCTTGAGAAATCAAATTAGAAAGATATCTATAGACTATGTTTAACAAATTCTTAGGTCTCTGCTGAGAGAAAATGTGTGACCCACTTTATATCCTCTTGTGCCATCAATCCTTTCACCTAGTGACAAAATGTGAAACTGTATATCAAAAAAGTCAGTTTAAATTATATAACCTTGACTGAATGTGAATCCTCAAAATTGGTCTTTTTTGCATATTCATTCTGTTGTTGCTTACATGCAGATTAGATGAAAATATACATGTTGAACCCAGATTATAAACTCTCACTGCAAGCTGTGAAAACATTCGGCAAAGTATGAAAGTGTCGCTTTTCAAAGGGCAGTATACACACAATGGCACCTCTTATTTCAGGAAAGATGTTCCTAATTGTCCGTACTGAGAGATATTCGAGTCCTTCCTGCTGAAACAGTGGCAAGCCAACAGACCGAGTGTGAGGGTAGGCGAGGAAGTGAATTAGGGCAGCGATTATGCAGTGATTCAGACAGCAGCTCATTAGGACCCAGCTAAGCAAGCAATCAACGAATCGATGTGACAGTGGACCCAAAAGCCACAGAAATTTGTAATAAATGGCAAAGCGATAAATTGGATTATCCACAGCCCCGTGGCCAAGCTCTTTCCTTTTGTAAATGACAAATCAATCCAATCACGCTATGAAAGAACAAAAAAAAAAAAAAGCCAGAGAACCAGAAAAAGCGCCTTGTGTTGCACCGACTGTGGAGGTTGTCCATCTGAGGAGTGCGTCTTGTTAAGGGTGTAGCTATCCAGAGGTCATTTCGGTATGATATTCAGGGCTCTAAAATATTCATGGCAGCCCATTAGATGTTTATGACTGCCATTTATATGGGAAGATTTACCGACATTTGAACTGCAGCCAGAATCATAAACGTGTCAGGCGGGCCGCAGTGCTACATGTTTACTGATTTGCCGCGCAGAGCGCAGCTCAGTGTGGATGATGTACATGAGCAGCCATGGAGCCCCAATAAATAAAATGCAGAGAGAGCAGAAGATCTCCTAACTCCTTGTGTCTCTTGTACTCGTGTTCAAAGCATGAGCGATGGATCTGCTCCATTAATCCGTCAAATCACTGTCACTGCATGCCACTGTTCATAACCGAGGAGCAGGATGACATTCTGATGGACGAAGAAGGGAGGATAGATGGTGTATAAACTGTTCAAACATACAACAGCACAGCTGGTAAAATTGCAATGCAAAGATTTGGCATTTTTGTTTTTGTTCCCAGCAAAAACAAAAATGCCGAAGGACTTTGCTGCCATCTGCAGGAAATGTCATCACTGTGCCTAAGCAGTTGTTTGCATTCAAGTAGTTTGAAGATTAATATAGAAATTATTAAAAAGCTTTGTCTTCTCCAGAGGCTTTCGCGTTCACTATGTTAATTATACCTTTTCAAGAAAGTCTGTGGCGATATGCTACATCAGTACCAATGTGTGCATTCTAGGTCCTAAAAATAAATGTAATTTTGACTGTGATAAAGGAAATATAATTTTACAAAAGCTTAATGAGGATTGAAGAGAAGCCAGTTACCTGCTGCCATGTGGAAGCAGTACATGGGGGAACCCGGAAACTGATATAAGATGTAGTTTCAGCATTTATGGTTTGCTACATCCTGCAATCTGTCTTATGTTCTCTGTTTCTTCTCTGCCACCTCTGTGTGCACTCACAGCTCTAACACTGAAGGATTGATGTTTTAAAAAACAAGCTCCCTTTTCAGGTGGGAGGACAACCCACTTTCTACACTTTCCTTTCAATCTATCACTTCCAAATTTTAAACACTAAATTTT
>CAEGAE010067935.1:0-61273 GCA_903067095.1 Girardinus metallicus | reverse complement strand
GAGATAAATGTTGATGTCTTTTCAAGATTTGATTGTGGATAACTGCATTTATTTATGTATGTAACTGAAAAGAAGTCTAGTTAACTAGCAGGCTGGTAATTTACTGGTCCTGTTTATTTTAATGCAGGCCAGGTGACCCTTGTTAGGGTTAAAGGATGGCGAGCTTCTGACAACTGGCTGGGCCAGGAGAACCTGAAATACAGCCCAGGCTGATGGTCTGTAAAATTTCCCCCTCCATCTCACCATACAGACACACAATCCATTATTCACCTATCTTCATTGGAAACAAATTGCACTTGGACATTTTCACCTCAACTATCTGGATAATCAAACTATGGACTTTTCAAATGTGTGTCAGTCAGACACTGTGCTGACTGGTGGGGAAATGTAGGATTTTTGTGCACATTATATATGGAAGATTTACTGCAGTACTATGTATATATATTTTGTATTTATTGTTGGGTTCTATGTGTGTTTTGTGTCCTGTGGTGTTTACTTTAATTTTCTTTTTTTTTAAATACATGGTATTGAAAGCAGTTATTCTTTTGTAGTGTTTTTATTGATTACTTATAACAGCTCCAGTAGATGAATTTAGATCTTCTGATATCGTATGCCATCTAGTCCCTTAGCATATGAATTAGTGCTACATACAGTTAACTGGTCTATTATAAAAATAGTGATGTAGGAAAACGGCTTGAAAATAAGTTAATTTTCTATATTCTCACATCTGTGTAATTTTTCTTTCCTGTGGGATGAACATAATTTGAACTATCCCAGCAGGGTTCATCATTATGCATGCAGTGGAATGTAAACAGAGTCATACTGTCAATGCGTTATTAAGCTGCACCTGAACCCTATTTACATACATTATATTAGCATTTTGGTGCGTTTGCGTAATGGAGAGCCACCTGTCATCTTTTAAGGATCTATCCTATCATTTTCATACAGATGATATTAAGCTGTACATTTCTTCCAAAAGAATTTCAGAACTGCACATAAATTAAAAGTTGGATGTCTGACAGATTTCTTTAACTAAATTAAATAATTATATTCTCATTTAAGAAAATAAATCTCAATGTTTGCTGGGAAAATACAGAAATAGCCATATTTATGAAATAAATTCATCAAGAGATTTTTCTTCACTCAGCATAATAAGGTCAAATTGACAGCAATGTTTTCAATGTGTTAACCTACCGCAGGGTAAAATAAGTATTGAATGTGTCCACAATTTCTCAGTTAAGGTTGTAGGGCCACTGACATGATATTCATGCCAGATGTCACCATTAATCCACACAAACAGAGAAATCAAAGGGAATTGGTTCATAAAATTTTATTGGCAAAAAAATTTTAATTTGAGCACGAAATTGATAAAATAGTGACCCATCTCTCACAACGTCATACAAGTTCATCAAGGTTTCTGGCTTTAGGATCTGAGACATGCCAAAGGCATCATAGATCCTGCAATGTATATAACAGTCTTCATAAAGCTTTACTCCCCTCTGACCAAAGCACTTCCACTAAAAGCCTTAGAAGTGCTTAAAAAACTGCACGACTGTGTATATATATATATATATATTATTTTTTTCTTTTTCCGACATTACTCTCAAACAACCAGTTGGGCTGGAGACAGTGTCTAATGGTTGTGAATGAGGTATGTTGGCCTTGAAATATTGCCCTTGGCAGTCATTCAAATGTGAAGTTTAGTTTAACTTTTTTTTTTTTTTTTTTGCCATTAAGCTCACTGTGTGGTTGCAACATAACTCAGGTCCTTGTCCATCATGATTTAAACTCCTATATTAACTCTAGAAAAAATGAGGAAAATATAGTTAAAATTAAATAGATGTTCATTGTGTAACTGAACATACTAGATTTAAATAAATAAAAAGCCACATTAAAATGGGTCTGAATAAACTGAGATTTCTAAATGAGAGGATAATGGGTTAAACGGGGTGGTGTGAGTGTATTATCTGAGGGATTCATTTAGCAAAAAACTCATGATCTCCACTCAGCTCAAATATAAGCTCATTTGCCTTCACTTAATAAACTTTGCGTGGCCGCTGCTGTTGTGCTGTGCTGAGCCCAATTAATTGCATCTCTGTTAGTCGTTTGTCATCTCCTGCAGGAGTTGGCCTCAGCAAAAGTCACAGAGATTTAAAAAAGAACATAGTGTTTGCCACTGCGGGGTAACTGACAGCATGTTTTGTGTCCGCTCTGCAGAAAGTGCTCAGATCTGAAAGAAATAGTCTGTGGGGACAAGAAGTGTTGCTCGCTGACATGTTCTCAGACAGGTCACTGTCACAGGTTGTTTTAGTTTAATCTGATGAAGAACAAATCTTTTGGAAGACATTTTCATGTATATTGCTAAACATAACATTTACAATAACCAGTAATTCACTCAGTGCAATTACTGGCGATGGAAGACAAAATGGTACAACAAAGCTTGGAATCTACAAAACATTGTCACCAAGTTTTGACAACTGACATACTTGCACATACTGTGTATAAAATGAAAAATCTATTGACACGTCTGAAATAACCAATATGAAAGCATGACTGCACCTTTTCACTATTCTTACTATGCACTTATTCATTCACATAAGTCTTCAGTGCTGCTATCCCTGTTTGCCTTTCTTTTCACCTTCAGGTCAAATGAGTGCTTTGTTTTAGGTTCATTATATTACTGCATGTACCATAAAATGTTGAAATAGTGATCTGAGTCTTATAGATTGTCACACAAATAAGACAAATAAGAATATTAAAAAGAAAAATAAGAGTAGGAATTGTGAGTGTTCAAAAGTTTAGGGTCAGAAAGAGCTGAAAGAAAAAAGTAACACTGTGGACTGCTACATTTGCGTTAGTTAGTGGGTAGTACTAGAGGGCTAAGTGTGTAATTTTTATGTAGTGTACACCAAAATTAGAAGCTAATCAGCTGATTTTGACTATTTAAAGCAACATCCATGGTGTACTATGTCGTAGCCACCATTAAATATTTACATGACTTCGTTTACACTAGAAACTGCTGGTATTTTTGAATGCTGATTGGGGAAAAGTTCCATGTTTAGCAAGCTAGACACCTTGACTGCCAAACCACCACATGGCATTGGCTGACAGCTGGCTGAAAGAACATTATTACACTTTTAAGTAACTTACATGAAGTACAGGCAGTTTCTGGTTGTAAATGGTATTAAAAGTTATAATAGGAATCTACGATCAGACCACTTCTGACTCTGTTTATGACTAGCGGCAGCTAAATATGAGCAGCATGCTGGTTAATAAACCGACTGCATACTGGCTACACAAACGTCCCAGCAGCCTGTTTTACCAGAAGGGCAAATAGGGATATTTTTTACATTAGCAGGTTCATTACTACAGCTACTTTTAGTTTGTAGGCACTAGAAGTAGTTTGTCAGATTTGAGATCTTAGTGCTTTAATTACTTTTTTAATATCAATTTAGTTGAGCACCATGTTGTCAGTTTTAGCAGCATTTGTGCTCTTGATCTTCTAGCTGTCCCTGTTTTCTGATAACTATATCAGCGGTTACACTGATTTAGTTACCAAATAAGGTTTTGTTAGTTCTTTGAAAAACAAATAAAATTGAATGCATCTTATCAAAAACGTACCTTGATCTTCAATGTCCAGGTTCTTCATGAGCCATTGCACAATATCAGAACCTGTAATAAGAGAGAGTACAGAAGTATGAATCATTGACATAGCTAAGAATTTACCAATACACTCAATTGCCTTCTGCATTAAAATGCGAGTGAAACAGAAAACAATGTCACCCTTAACCTTGTCCACCTCCCTTCATTATCACAGCGCATACAAATGTCTCTTGCCTTGCACTATGTAGGTGGGTAATAGGCCATCCATTATCCAATATTCTTTTCTGACACCCTCTTCAGGCTTGCTCTCTTTGGCTCCACACCATTAATATAAATGACACCAGGTACAAAGGCAGATTGAAGCACGTATTATGCGCCGCATAACAGAATTTGTGACTCAAAGCATTTAATAAGTCAGTGATTGCATTCTATGTTGCAAATCAGCATAAACAAAGTAGAGGTGAGAAAAGGGGATTGTCCACGTGACTCATGTGCCACTTTTACATGCAGGAAAGTGAAACGTCTTTTATGATGGCTGCCATTTTTGCATCTTTACCGCTGAGAATCTGACTGAATCATTTTCACATCCCAGACAAACATAACAGCACCCTCTGCTCTCCCTCGAGCATTTTCACACTCCGACACAACATGCGACTTTGGCACTTTGACTATATATTTTCCGAGCAATCATTACTGTCTGTCATAGTGACAGGTGAAGGTGTGCTGAGAAGACCAAAGGCACAGAAGGCAGGAAAAAGGTGTGAAATGGAGACATGGGGGAATTCATGCAACGAGACAGAGTAGCCCTGTGGCTGATGTTACAACCATCAAGCTGCTACTCTGTGCGGCTGAATTTTGCCTTTTTATTTCACTCTATTGCATCTCCCTTTGCATTTGCGCATACGCTAACTAGATGTGAGTTTTGACGGAAGAACGTAATTAGCACCATCCTATTTTCATCCTATGAAGGTTGACCTACTTTCTTAGAACCAGCTTGAATATAGTGTGTGTTTAATTCTCCATTAAGGCTTGATTCTAAATTGAGAAGTGTCACAACCATACACTGGTATATGCAGGTGTAAGTTTCAGTGAGCAGTAAATTTTTTTTTGCATCAAAATGATTGAAAACGCTCAGAAAAAAAAAAAAACATTACATATAAAAAAAAAATATATTGAAAACACAGAGCAATCCAAAAGACAGAAAATTTATGAAAGTGCAACATTTTACTGTTGCAAAGAGAAGATGATCCTTTACTGGCCTTCTTCACATGTGTGAGCATATACAGATGATAGCAGCTGAAATGTTTTTTAGCCTTAGATCAGTTGTACCGCAGCTGACCAAGTGATACAATATATCACCTACTCACACTAAAGAGACACACTCATGGTAAACAAGTATATATTTATTTATCCACAGTGTTGTGCTTCAAAACATAAAAATGGTGATTCATTTATAAATTTTTTTTAAAAATTTAGCCCAAAAGTATTTATTTATTGATGTATTTTACTTTGTAAGTTTATTAGATGTTATAAACGAAATGACTAATACAATAAATGTTAAATATTCAAAGTAGACAAAAGTATTTACTTATAAAAATCCAGCCCGTTTGCAATTATTGCAACAATATACTTTTATTCTACTCTGATTAAGGACTAATGCCGTACATTCAATGATGTGCTTACAATATTCCCATAGGTATTATTAATAGTAGCTCTAGTAGCATTAACAATAATATTGATATTGATGATAAAAACGCTATAATAACATATCAATGTAGTTTCTCATATTTAGTGTGTAGACCATTTCTTTATACTGAAATCTGAACTATTTAATAAGCACAGAAGGGGATCAGACAGAAAGTCAAATTAAAAAAACTAATTTATCTCACAATAACAATTTATCAGTCAATACAATTCAACTTCAATGCAATAAATTTAGCTTCATTTCAGACATACTTCACAGTATCTTGTTTTTCCTTGTTGCCTTCAATTGATATCTCTCACCACAAGCCTGCAGCACATTATGAAAACTGTTGTAGGGAACGGAGAAAGTGAGTGTGTAAGGAGTAGATTATTTCCAGTCGCGTGGAAGCATTTTTTTTTTTCTTTGCATGTCTACATTGCATCATATTATTAGTTTCTGTATGAGTTTTGCTCAAAGGGCCAGAGTGAAGTTAAAGCTGATGGCTGAGTAATCAATGATTCTCACTAGAAGGTGGCATGTAATCACATCCCCACCTTTAAAATATAAACTTGAAGCAAGATGATTAATAATACAGTATTAAGACACAACCATTTTCCCATCACTGTCTGATATATCAGATTTGAATATTTACTGTTAGGACTGTTAAAATTTTAAATCATATTTCTATGGCAGAAAGAAAAGAGTTTTTTGTGAGAGTATTTCTGAGCTTTCTTCACATTCAGGAATTTATATACATTCCTTTAGTACAATGGAAAAAATGTCCCCTTTAAGCTGCATGACTTCGGTTTGCTTCCACAACTTTCTTGTGATATTTTACTGGAATTTTGGCCCATCATTCATGACAACGCTGATGTAACTGAGTTGGTCCTTACAGCTCTGTAAACAACGTTATGAGATTGGGGGTGTTGTGATGGCCACTACAAAGAAAATGTCCTTATACCACATTGTAAGTAACATGGTGATTAGGCTATTTGTCCATTTGGATGACTAATTATGTTATCTTCACTATGCAGTTTATTTTATGAAATTCACCAGAGACCTCATTTAGCAAAACCCCTCCAAAACACGATTCTGGCCCCTCCATAATTCACACTGTTCTCTGACTTGCAATCTTTCCCCTTTGTCCTTCAACAGTTTAGATTTGCTTTCATGAGACCACAAGACATGTCTTCAAAAATCAAGGCAATTATCCCTGAAAGCATTTACAAATTTGGTAATTGTAACTGGTCTGGAACAAGAAAACCTTTCTGATTTACTGTTGATAAGAAAAAAAGTTGTTTGGATTCAACTGTACCAAAGCATCAGTTGCATTTGCAAATATAACTTTAATCTTTGCTGAACATTAGAGGAGATTTTTGTTAACTTTCTCTGACAGTCACACCAACATCTTTTTAAATGTGATGCATCTAAAATGTTGGGGAAAAGTGGACATCCAAAGGTTCTTTCAGAGTATGAAACTGACAATTTAAATGAGATAAACATTAAAACTGCCAAGGACTGCACAACATGCCAGGTTATTATATTTCAAGCATAATGCTTTCCCACTCTCCTTGCCAAGAATACACTTTACCAGCTGGATGAAATCTCTTTGCAATTATTAGACACACATCCCCAGGAAGATGTGTGCAGGAGCTCTAAAAGGCTAAAATTGGAGTTCAGTGATGAGGAAAAATATGTTTGACTCAGGTGAAATGCATGCGGCCATTCATATAATGCATTAGAGATTCCCATGCTTTTCTTATCAAGCCAATGTACCACACTCTTCATTTCATAAAAATCTTACCCCAATAGTGAGTAATTTGGGAAAAAAAGATATAACACACCTATATCAACCTTTAGACGACACATCGTTATTGCAGAGGTAAAGACTTCCATCTGTCCAGAACCTTTAAATGTGATCAGTGTTGATGGCTGGAAATGTGCTTATTTACCTCAAATAATTATTGGAGTAAAAAAACAACTTCATCTCCTTGGCCAATGTAGGTTAAAGTTTCACCATTTAATACCACTGGTCCCCTTTTTAGGTATGAATACACCCACAAAAAATTTACAGTTATTACAACAATGTCAAGAAATTCCTTATTTTTAAACATGTTTAAAAATAAACATGTTCTGCAATTACCTAATTGTCCAACTGCGTTCTCGGAATATTACTTTTACCACTTAAAAGACTGAATTCTAATATAATGTGTGGTGTTTTTTTTTTTTACTTTCTTTGTATTTGATTTCTATTGATTTCTTTTTATTTGAATTTCTCTTAAACAGTTATCTTTTTAAGTAGCAAGTGTGGAGTATTATCACCAGCACAGCTAATGCAACAAAAATGCAACTACTACAATAATTTCAGTGGTCATGCATAAAAAGGCGGGAAGAGTGGTGATCTCAGACAGGAGGGAGTTGTGGACTTACCTGAAAAAACACTGGGGATCTTGGTGAGAAAACTTTTCACTGTTCGTATGGGGATGCCGTTTTTCTCGTCCTGCATGCGTGCTATTAACTCCTCCATCTGGACAGCACAGTGACAGGAGAGAGGGAGAAAGTGAGGAACGACAAGAAAGTAAGAGTGGATTCCATAATCCTTTTCCAAAAAGTGTGAGTTTAGATAGAAAAGACAGAAAGAGGCAAACAAATACAAAGAGGTTCTTATGTGGTTCAGCTGTGTCTCCAGGCAAGAGAGAGTGAAGCAATGAAGTTGGTGACTAACAAGCACGGCTGTCAGATTTCTGCCTCTGCTATGACAAATCTTACTGATACTTGTCATTTGTCACATAAACCAAGCTGTAAGCTATGCTTACTGAGTGCTGAACTTTAGAAACCTTGCTGTAAAGTTTCTTGGTATTATCTACCACAATATTATTCTGTCTTTCGCCAGCCACAGATCTAAACTACGTGGCACAGAGTCAAAACATCTCAGGCAGAACTGTTTTAAGTTAAGCTGTAATACAAAATTTAACCAAAAACTGCCTCAAGGAATGACATGAGTGGGTAAAAAGCAGCACACCGTCAAAAGCTCAAACATACACATAGATTTGCACACATGACTATGGCAGAAATCTTCTGGGATGTAGCTCAAGGAGCTGGCAGGACGGCACACAGCAACCACTTTAACAACAGCATGCCAAATGGAGCAGGGTAAAGAGTGGAGCAGACCTTCTGATATACAATAAGCAGATCACAGACCACATCATTTCCCCATAGTCTTCCTTCGATATTAACACATGACTCAGAAAATATGTATATAACAAAGCTGAAGGAAAATCAATTTTGAGAATAGGAAATATTTTTAAAAGTGCCATTTCCACTGTTTCCTATAAAAGTCCTCTAAAGATGGAAGGCAGAACCATATCTCTTATTGACAATACTTTTTGACTATTTTTAATGGATTAAATGCCACTTAAAAAAGGATGTAGCAAACACTTGTGCCACAAGCATCCTCTATGCATGAATGTAGGTGGGAGGAGGTTTGGATTTCTTCTCACTCTCCAAAAACCGTCAATCCATTGGAAACATTTTTGATTAAACAAAACACTTAGAACCTGGGATTTAAGGGAAGGAAGATCGGAACCTGAAGGAAAAGGATACCGCAATGCGGCTAAGATGCTTCAGCAGGAGTACAGGCAGATCAGTGAGCTGATTGCACGACTTGTTGTCTAACAAGTCCCGGATAATACAATTTTTGATTTTTATTTCTTATGTGTTCTTTACTTTAACAAATTATCTACTCACGTCAACAGATAATTTTGTTGCGTTAGAATAACATCTCTTCAAATGTTTTTCTGCTATGTTCTGGATGATACTCTCTCACACTCTCTCCCTCCCGTCACCCTCTTATGCTACTTGATACGTCGGCATACAGCAAGGGCCCTGAGAGCAAGCAAGCAATATTTAAAGGGGTGAGACCATGCATTTACTTTCATCGCTTTAAGACTTGTTCCT
The DNA here is from genome assembly GCA_903067095.1 of Girardinus metallicus. Classification (NCBI taxonomy): domain Eukaryota; kingdom Metazoa; phylum Chordata; class Actinopteri; order Cyprinodontiformes; family Poeciliidae; genus Girardinus; species Girardinus metallicus. Next base: position 52,029 of record CAEGAE010067935.1, on the reverse strand, counting down.
TAGGATTGTTGAAAGTTCTGAATTGAAGAACCTGTCAAATGGGATCATACCTTTAAGGGTTCTTGAAGTCCCTGAGGCAATCCTACCACTCAAAATCATGATCTAAGGCTTTTGTTAGATGTGAAAATCCAATAATCTGGAATCTTTAACAGTGTTAGAAAATATTTTTTGTGGTATAAAAATGTCTTTTCCATTTTCAGTTTGGTAAAGTTTTTGTCAACACAATGACTTTATAAAAGTTAGGAAGAGATTCTCATTGTGACTAGATATTCCTGGTTTACATGCACTAGAAGTATCTCCAGGGTTCCTGAGGAACAATTCCATCAGCAAAATTAAGCACGATGTTTTTTAAAGAATTAAGAATATGAAAATGATAAAGAAATATTTTTAAGAGTAATTCTGGATCTTTTTCCTTTCATCCTTGACTTTTTTGGTCCTTCTGACTGTAACCCGTCAGCTATGTAGTTTCAGTATTTGCCTGTTCTTTATCATTGTCAATTAGGCTCCAATCACTAACTGGCATGGTTTTTAGCTACAGGGTATTTGAGTAGCTAGAAGCTTTCTTCATCCAGTACTGTCACACGAACAGCCCAATCTGAGTGGTTCAACATTTACATATCAATCCCAGCCTTTTCTTAATCAAAACTGGTCTCCACTGTGGTCAAGAAATTAATTTTCTTCCACAAAACCCTCAATAACATAAAAAGGAACTGGCCTCATTTAAGATGAGTTGCTCTGATTTGTATGTCTGTGTCATACAGTATTCAAGAGAGCGAGTAAACAAAACTGAGGAGGATGATCCTGCAGTTTGACACATAACGTTGTATTTGTTTCTTGCACGGCACAGTCAACAGTAATAGTCATACCATCCAGATAAGACAAAATGATAAATGTTTCTGATAGTCTGTAGATGTATTTACATCCATGTATATAAGTAAATAAAGTAGAAGCATTCACTATCCTTTGCAAAATTTGCCAGATCTAATATCTTGACGTATCTTGAGTGTTTTTAACTGGAGCTAAAAAATATAGGTTCTTGTTGGAAAACTTTTATCTCTGGAATTGCTTTGAAACATTATTGATCATCACTGATTTCCTCAATTTCTGCCTCAATAATTCATAGGTCAGAGTAAAGCTTAATAAAGCTTACAAGAGAAAGAAACAGCCAAAAAAATCTAAAAATGTTGATAAAGCACAGAAGATGTAGACAAAAATGTAACCTGGTCAAAAGACAAATTTTATAAGGGCTTTATAAACCTGGAAAACTGTTGATCAAAGAGCACTTTAAAAGAAAATCTGGGTTTTGGTTTGATTAAGAGCCTTTGCAACATGATGTAGTTCCAACTTGGCCGTGTAGAGTGCAGACTGTAGAAGCACTGAAGTAATTTCTAAGATGAAGACCATTTAAAATATTTTAAATGCTCACACCTTTGATTTAGGCTCAGACACAGAAATATCGACTTGCTGCTAGAGCAAATTGATTTGGGTCCAAATTTGAAATTGCAACACAATATAATAGATCACTGGGAGGAAGTTGGATTTTGTGTGTGTGTATTGGAGTTCCAATGGGACACTGGAAGTGATTCATCTTTTTCTGGAGCAAATTTGTTGCTTTTGTATTGCTTACCACTATTACCATGCTTCACATATTTTCATTTAAATATGTTATTATGACCTATTATAATGATTTGGTGCTGCTCCAGGTCACTTAGTGCCCTATGCCTGGTCTAGTGTGTCCAGCTCTGGCGACGTCTTCCTAGTTTTGTGATGGCACATCACCTTTGTACAACTCCCCTTTTCCAGCAAGAAATTCTATAGTCTTCTCCTATAATATATATATATTTTAATGTTTATTTTTTCTCACTACTAGCATAATTGCACTGCTTTCTGTAAATGGTGTACTGAAGCAGCCTATTTTTTGGTTATCTTGTTTTTAACTTTATAGCACTATCTGAATTTGTGAGCCAAAAAGATGGTGGCAGATTTTATGGTTTTTTTATTTGGTCAATTTCAGTGTAATGTATCACCATACTCTGACACGTTTTTTTGAGTACATCACATTTTACTATACATTTCAGTCAAATTTATTACTAACGTTTAGCGTAAACTGTATAAGTAATTTCATGATTAATAAGTCAATATTCATGCAACTGCTATAACCTGCTTTTGTGCGATGGGTGGCATTTTTGTTCAGCGTTTAAACAGACCGCTGATGCCCTTATAACACCAACTGTCTTGCTGTGTCTGTCTTCGTCTCACTGTTGCTCAGAGAGTCAGCTGGCACACGGAGTCAGAGCAAACAAGGACAACAGCAACAGTGATCAATACTTCACACGCTCTCTCCAATCCCTGCAAAGCCTCACCGCCCACAGATGGTAAAATGCCACCAGCGTGAATATTCAAGATCTAAAGCTCTTGACGTTGGGATGCTCTTTGGCTTCATGTAGAGAAAAGGAAGAGAGGAAAGTCATTTCCCTCCAGAGAGGGAAAGGGAGAGAGACCAAGGCTCTCTTCCTGTCTTTCTTTCTCCATCCCCCACCCATCCACCCACCTAGCGCTGTCTGACTGCTTCTCTGCAGCCTCTTAACAGATAAGAGTGAATGTTTTGGCTGCACAGTGTGAATCACTGAATAATGATGGCACTGGACTCAGTACATATGAAGTGACTAACAAAAGCTGCGGATATAAGCACACACTGAGCTTCAGTACAGAGCTTGAAGCACTTCAAAGACTATCAGTGAGGGCACTTGCGGTGCAATCAGAATGTTCTGAAGTACCATTTGGAGCAAGAAAAAAAAAACATCTCAAATGTGATTTGTAAATCAGGACTGTCCTCTTGGATTTCTTTTAAGCCATTGTCAAGCAAAACCTGCCCTCTCATCCAAGGGGCCAGGTTTATGTAGCATAAGATGACGAAATCTAATGTTAAATGTGCAGTCGTAAGTAAATCTGCAAGGTGCTGTATTTTTAGAATTTGATCTCAAGAGAATCCGTGTGGCGGTGACTATTGTTAGAGAAAAATAGCTATCACAGTGAGGATGGTGGAAGTCAAACACGTCTCCACTTGATGTTAGAGCAAACCATTACAGCTTCATGCGTTTAGAAATACGAATGTGGGTGAAGTGATGATGGACATCTCTCTGGGCTTCAATCAGCTGCTTACAAGATGCCTCAAGAGACACAGCTCGAAATTGCAGGGAACTGCTATGACCTTGACATTTAAGTGAGCTCCTCAAGCCAAGAGATCATTTGTTGTTAGGGCTGCAATACCTGCAGATTTCTAAGTATGGCTGGAGTACACAATGTGGGTCATACTCTGAAAATGGCTGGGTGACAAAACACCTGAGCTGGGTTGTTTTCCTACCTCAGTTTTGTGCAAAATATAGTTATCCAGCTCTAGTTAAGTTAACACAACAAGGTTGGGTTAAGACTTTGGCCACATAATGAGATGCCAAAGAGTTTGAAGAGAGGCTGCACAAAGTATACCTCCAGATTCTAACAAACAATAATGTCCAGATTTCTTTTCTTTATCACAAGGTCCAATAGGCAGTCTTTGTAAGTTTTCTCATCTTGTAGAATACAATAATGCAATAATTATGGGGAAAGAGAAAAATGATAGTGTCCACAACTGGCATGCGAAATACGCACGCACAGCACTCAAAATACAATATCCCACAAAATATTGTAAGCATTATAATGATATATGCAATTGTGTTAATGCACACAATGATACTGGAATGGCCTTTGCGATTAAATTATTGGAAGACGTGAGGTACACCCTGGACAAGTCACACAGACAAACAAGACATGTTGCCATACACATTCTCATATCCAAGGATGATTTATAGTGCTAACACCGCATACTTTTGGAAAGTGGGAAAAAGTCAGAGTATCTGCAGAGAATACTCTGCAGATACCAATACCATGGGAGACGATGGTATTGGTTGGAACAAAGATGCTCATGGTTGTCTTGTTGAAACTTAACTACAGAACCTGTGTATCCTACAGAACCTGTGTATCCTGTGCCATAATGTAGAGATCTGTAAGATGGCTTTTACCCACTGTTGGCTATGGAGTCATTTCATCTGCATTTTTTTTTTTTTTTTCTCTCCAATTTGTAGCTTCAGCTCCAGTGTCTTAGGCCTTGTGGGATATGTGTACTCAAAAACACTGTTCAAGTCCTGTTAGCTGATCTATTCATTTATTTTCCCCCTAAAGTACCCTGCCTTTAGGGGGCGCAACACCACCGTATGAGACACGTTGCTAGCTGGTGCAATCCTGTCCCATTCAACATTCCCGACACAATTCACACAAAGAACATGCAACCAAACAGGACTGAAACCCAGAAGTCTTTTTTATGAGACAACATTGCACCACTGTGCATGTAAGTTTGTGCTAAATGATCAGGAGGGAAATTTAAGACTATCTGATAATATCTGAAAAGATCTTTCAACAGTCAAGCTCATTGTTTAGCTATTAATAAATACATGGCTATATTGACTTTACCCGATTTCTTTGGTGAAAGTGTGACTGTTAAACACTTAAAACTTGCTTATTCTATTTAGAATTGCGGACAAAGTTGTTCTGTAGTGACAACTAATATTTTTATTAGGTGTGTTCCAAAAGAGAGATTCACATAAGAATAATGATTATTATTTACTGATTCAGACTCAATATAAAATGTCCCAAAATCGATTTAAAAAGATGAGTGAGGATCTTTTGCACAACCATAGATTGAAGCAGAAATCATGAATAATTGTTTTGAATCGAACATCAATTTTGAACATTGTAAATCAATCATGATCGATTTCCATCCCTAATATTTACATGGAACATTTTATTAGCGTAACATATCTAATTTAATACTGGGTTAGAGGTTCAGTAAAGTCTAATCAAGTTGTTTAAAACTTGAAAATGGTGATCTGGGCATCCTTTAACTCTTTTCTCTAAACCACAGTTTTTGACACTATTTGGTCAAACCTAAATCAATTCTGTCTTAACAGCTTAAAGCCAGAATTTAGGTTTAAAATATAAACAAACAGTTTTTTTTTTGTGTGTGTACTTATCCATAATTAACCAAGGTTTAAATAATAAAAACGTTCAATATTTAATAAACCAACTAAATTTTTAAAACAGGCCTAATTAGGACACTATTAAATACCAATGTAGACCAGTGCCTACAGCCAGCTTTTATATCGATTCCGAAAATGTGCTTTCAAAGTATCCAGCTACATATTCTCTTAATAAAGTGTAGAGTTTACACTGCAATCCCTTTTTAAAATCTGAATATGTTGATTCATATCTCCCTTTTATCTAATGATTATATTATTGTCAGTCAGCTGAAAACTAATTTAGAGTTCATGCTGTTGTTGGACACTGATAGAGAGGAAATTAAAAGTACTTGCGCAACGGTTTTGTATCTCGCTCCCCTCCCGTTTTTTTCACTAACATTGCTGTGATTTCTAAATGTTCCTGCTTTGAATGCTGTGGTAGTACCTTGGTATTACCTTGACAGTGGGCAAATGTGTCTACAAAGAGAGAATAAAAAGTACTCCTAGCTCCATATTATATAATTATGCAAATATACATCATGTATTCAGACGATTGTTAAGCCAGAAGGTGCAAACCGTCTTGTAAAAAAACAATAAAAATGCAGCATCAAATAGGTGAGCAACCCAGTTAAAAACCGGCTGCCTGGGGTGGAGTGAGAGCCGCCTGAGCAGAACCTGTGGCTATAAACCATGACAGCACCAGCAGATAAACAGTCTTTGAGGCTGGTTGATCCTATTTTTCTCTGAACTCCTGTGCTAGACTCAGTGAACCTATGTGGAGGCAGGAGTTAATATTTATCTTCTGCTGCCCCCAAAAAGCCAGTTGTGATTTCAGGAAATGACCAAATATCCAGTGTGCAACTTGAAATACGGGATCAATAAAAAGCTAAATAGAATTGATTGTACTGCTTTAAAAGTCAATTCAGTTAAAGTTGATCAGCTTTCGCAAAAAAACTTAATGTCTCCACTACAACTTTGTAAAATAACTCTGAAAAGCTGTGCCGCCACACATGAATCACCCACTGCTTCTGAACAGGCTTGTGCATTTGCATATTGAGCAAAAGCAGAAACAAAATGTTCTTCATGCAATTCTAAGGGAACAGGGCAAGCCGTATAACGCAGGAAAAAGCATCAAAACAAAATTTGCACAGTACAACCAACTGCAGATATTTTGTTCAAGGCCAGTAAATGACTACAAATGTTTCAGTTTGACTAACCGGATACAGGGCTTAAAGATTTAAAAAAAAAAAAAAAAAAAAAAAAACTGCCTTACAACCCTTGTTAAGTGCTTGTTAAACTGTCCTCCACATATGGGGAAAAAATGTTAGGTTCATGTAGATAAGGTGAATAGATTCACCTTATCTACATGAATAGATTCCATGTTAAGTTGCACTGACGTTGCCATATTAGTTACCACAGCAACACATTCTAAAACCACTATCGTAAGGATATATTTGGCTGCTTGCCACCACTCATTCATATGAGAGGAGGACAGAAAAAGAAAGGAGAGTCTTGAGGAAAGCAAGGGGAAGAGGTCAGGCAGCGCACAGGACAGTACATCTAATGGAATACCCTACGGTCATGTTTTTTGTTATTTCTTTACAGTCATTATTTTATTCAAGACTGCAGCTAAAGCAAAAACACATAAATATATTAATATTACTTCATTTAATTAATACTTTTTTTTAACCACACACACTAACATATGCCTGAAGTTACCCAAGAAAATAAAGGTATCTTTCTGCTCAATGTAGTTTTGTCTTAGACAAAACAGAAAGCAATAAATCTAAACTGAGTCCTGATATGCATTATGCACAGGTTATCACCCAGAGGCCCAAAGTACAGCATGTTAACCATCAAGCATTCAGAGTAATGGGAATACTTGAAAAGGACAATTATGTAAGAACAGAAAAACAAGGAGCCAAAAATATATTTATCTAAAAAAAAAGCAGTTGAGCTGTTTTTGCTTCGATTATGTTAAATGTTCCATGAAGACGTTAAGAGTATTATGGATGCACATACATATAAATGACTCAAAACTCATGTTTAAATTCAATAAAATATAATTTTTGAATATTTTAAGCATTCTGCTTCCTGTTTGGGTCACTCAGCTCTTGTGAAAAATGGCAATCTATGAACACCAAAATAAGTATGAAGAATAACTATTCTTAGGCTGCAGGAGAGCGAGAGAAAGCGTGACTTTGAGTAGATAGCATTGGCTGACAGAGTACTGTAAAGTTGCCTTTTTATCCATGCAGGATTTGGATATGTTGACGGCCTTCTGGAGGCTGAGACTTGGGTAAGGCTCTATATTCTCCTGAACATACACAGAAACAACTGCTAGCTGCTACTGCTAGCCTCAATAACTATGCTAATTGCTAATACAAAATTCTAAGAACAATTTAAAATGCTCAAATGGAATCATTTAGCCTTTGCTTTTACATAATAGTTATTCCCCATATTACACTTACTGTTCTCTCACACAGCAAAAGACTTTTAGGCAGGAAGTCAAGAAAAAAATATTTCCAAAATTGTTCTTCAGTTTTCTAATATTGTCCCACAATTCCTAAAAAGAATTAGAACAAGCCAATGTCTCTATTTGCAGGTGAAAGCTTTACAAAAACCAGAAAGAAAACTGATAGCACTTTCTAGGATGTTTTTTTTTTTCTATTTTCTTAAAACGGAAAATGTGAAACAATACAAGGTCATAAAGGCTGTTGTAGTTCAAACATTTGTTTTTAAACTTCAATATCCTAGAAGAGACACAAAAACCTGATTTTATTCAGATATACACACACACACACACACACACACAAGTCTTCTGGCTTCGTAAATACAAAGGCTATCCACATAGCACAGCCCACTTGAAACATGATCGGTTGATTTGTTTGCTTGCCCAAGATTTTCTGTCCCTTTATTTTTCCACTCACAATTTTCCCTGTTCATGCAACCCTTCATTTATCATAGGTTTGCTGACGGGGTTGCGCAGATGGAGAACGGACAACAGTCTGTTTCTCAGCAGGCCAGGGTCACATAACGAGAGGAGCAGATGCCCAGGTGAGAACAGCACCCGCAGAGGAGGCAATTACTCGATCCAAGCAGAGTTTTTTTTTTTTTCTGTTCTCTGTGAGGGAGATTGTGAAAAGGCACCGATGAGCCGTTTAACAACATCTGCAATTTGCTCCTTTGTAAACCTCGTCTCCAGTTAAATTCATCAATACAATTTTGGAGCGTGAGTGTACACTCACGCTCCAGCAAGCAATCAATCAAAAGTGAATGTCTGTTTCTTAAAATGACACTTTACCGTTTCACATTTCTCCCTGCAGTTTCATTCCTTATCTCTTTTTATATGCTGTCATGTGACATGAACAATAACATCACAACCTAATTACATATTATAAAGAAACCCTGGAATTTTTTGTTTCTAAAACCTCCTCTCACTACTGATTTCATTGACATGCTACACAATGTACCAGCTGGCACTGTACTTCTTTGTCCATCACAAAGAATGTACAAGAGAATGTATGTACAAAGAAGGAATTTAAGGGAAGACCTCTTTCTCACTGAGAGCTTTGGTGGAACAGTGATGACAAACATCGATTTATCTGAAAGATTACTCCTGGATGTTGCCAACCATGATGCCTTCCCTGCTTTGAAATGTTGTTCAAGGTGTTACTGAGAGCATGTTAATGGCTTGATCTGATTTGGACTGAACTGCTACTGGATGAAAGCGAGCCCGATGTTTGCAGGCAAACAAGCAGATCTTTGATTCCCAATTTAATGATACTGACTGAGTGACTTTTGTTGTTTGTTCTGCATTTTGTTCTGTACTCAAGAACTATTTGTCTGATACTGTATGTACTTTAAAGTTAATGTGAAAATAATTTGACATTGTATTTTTTTTTTACCTAGTATTAAAGATATAAGGGCCTGACTTAAAGTTATATTACCTTTGATGTTATCCAATACAATAAAGTGTATTTTTACCAGTTGTGAGCACAAAATGGATTAATAAAAAGAAGCAGCTTAGCTCCCATATACATTTCTAAGTGGGTGGAGTATTGATGGTTCAGGGAAATGTACAAAGATTTTCTAGCTGGAAAAATAAATGTTGATCATTTTGCCTCTGCAATTTCAAACCTTTGCAGCTTTGGCCATTTTCTTTCTACCTAATTTGTTTTTGTAAGAATTATAATTTCTATTGATGCATATTTCATACCAAATATGAGTCATTTTGAGAACCAACAATTTCTGCTAATTTTCTGAATTCTACTTGTCAGCTGAAGAAAATGTGGTTTTATGACTTCAATAAATAATATCTGTGACCAGCATGTGGGCTGTAGTTATTTTGGTTTGATCAGGGGTCAGAATCTCTCATACTTCATAAATAGATGCATAGTGGGCCCATTTAGGGATAGAATATCTTACAATGCACTTATTTTGTTTATTTAAATCAAAAGTACACAATCAAAATAAAGGACATATATTTGTGAATTTTCTGTAACAATTTTTTCTCAAAAAAACACTTGGTGTATCTTTTTATGAGTTCTAACATGAAGACATACAGACCAGCACTTTGTCTTCATGTTTTGAAGTATGTGATGTTTATGATGCGTCAGTGTTTTACAGTGTGTTACTGTGTTTGTTTGAAGGCATAATAAGTTTAAAAATTGTCCACTTTTTTTTTTCTCTTTCAGTACTTAGTGATTGCCTGACTATCGAGAGACCTGAAGTGGTCAAAAAATTATAAGATGGAGTTTTCAGAGACAGGTCTATGGCCTTGGTGCTTTCACTGCAACTTCTCGCCATGCCGAAGTGAGTAAAGTTTCAGCATGTTGATGTAGTATGGAGGTGCAATTAAAAAAATAATTCTATAAACTACCATCAGTATGAGATTGGGCAACTGTCAGTGCTACAACAATTGAGTAGCATTCATTTAAATTTCATAGCATTTTCATGTGTTTGCCTCATACACTATGTTTCTGAGTTGTAACTCTTATTTAAGCAATTTTTTTTAAGTATCCAAAAAAATCTTTGGGAGCCTAGCTTAGCTGAAAATGAAAAGAATATGTCACAACATCAAATGGATATAAATATGATCTTAGAATGTTAGCCTCTTAAAGCTGTGTACCTTCATTTGCCATAGAAAGACAAGAGAGTTAATTAGCAGTCAAAGGTACGCTATATTGCTGAAAGTATCTGTTCATCCCACCTCCCAACACCAAGTCATTTAGCTTACATATTGCAATACCTTCCACAGCTACAGGTGTATAAAAACCAACACCAAGACTTGAAGACCTCTTCTAAAAACATTTGTGAAAGAACAGGTCACTCTCTGAAACTCAGTGAATGGCATCTGTGCAATAAAATCCAGTTGTGGAGTTGTTGAAAAACAGTCAATAATGCCCATAAACATGCTCTTAAACTTTGAGGAAAACCTTCGTGAAAGAGCTGAGATTGCTATAGCAACAGATGGTTTGTCAAAGGGTTAAAAATTGGATGTCACTAAAGTTTGTGTTTGTGAAGACAGAAGAGCAAATATGTCTGTTATTATGAAAACACAATTATTTGTTGTTTTATATTGCATTGGTTTTTCGGCTGTGTTTTTTTTTTATGATTTATTTCAAAGTCTAATAATATTTATTAATTAACCCTCAAGGTTGCCTAGAAGCATTAGGAACAGTTGTTGAAGAAGCATTTTGCTTGATGGACAGAGGGTATTGCCACTGTTTCATTAAGAATGCTTTCCAGAAGGCTATAAATCATCACACAGTATTCCCATCACTAACTGTGTTTTTAACAGTTTACTGCAAAACAGCTTTCTTCTACACATCCAATGATAATCAGTGTCCCTGGTGTATGGCTTTAGAAGGATGTTTGATATATTCCATTGTTCTTCAATGGCTCCTTCTAATCGCCTGCAACAAGATAAAAAGAAGAGGATTGAATCATGGATGGGAGATGGTAATCCAGATATTTCTGCTACAAGGATAAAAAAAACCTGCGATTTGTCCCCATTTGACTGCGCTGCAGTTAATGAAGATTCTGCTCCAAATATACCAGCTCATACTTTATGCAATACATATAAAATGATTTTTGAAAGAATGATAGCACATCTCCACATCTTAGGGCAGCCTTTAGCCTTTTGTGATATCTTTTTTAGTTAAAGTGATTAACTTTTTATTTCACGACCATTCTAGTTGCCTTGCGGTGTATTAAAACCCTTTATATTTTTACCAAGCAGCTATTTCATTTACCATTTCAGAAGAAAATTGATGTTGTGACTTGTTTTCTTTCATACTTAGATTGTATTGAACTAAAATATGGTAAAACATGTTGTAACAGTTTAGCATACTTACAAATATTGTACATTGTTCAAAGAGGAGAAAATAGACCTTCCTAAAAGCATATGAAAAAGCTGACTAAAAGTGAATAGCTCAGTGGTTCTTCAAGGGAACATAATTTCTTTTTTTTTCACGTAAGTGAGCTGCTGGAGAACAGCTTAATTTTTGAGTCGTTGTACCTCATTTTAATGTTTAAGTCTTAGAAGAATTTTTTTCAAGTCAATTGTATTAACTCAGCTTGTAACGTTAAATCAAGACTGCAAATGATTTACTCGGATGTGCATTTATTTAAATGCAGTAACATTCAGAAGTCTTTTGAAACTAAACCTTGCTCACTTGTCAGCTTCATCAGCTTATTCCTTTGCTATTTTCTGTGAATCATTTACAACAATGTTGCTTATACTTTATCAGAAGAGATGTAAAGTGCATAACATTTTGCCTTCACAGTAAACCCAAAGGTTATTATGCAGGTTTTGTCATATCACATGGTTTTTTTAGGTGGCTACTGTCACTTGCTTTACTTGTTTCTGAACCCCTTTTTTTCCCCACTGTCACAAATTTCCCCATCTCTCCTTCTCCATCAGATCATAGGTCTGCCTGACTTTGTAGGCTACTTCTTCTACTGGGTTCAACAGGCAGCCTGTTGATTAGCAAGAGTACTGCCGCCTCCTAGTGACTGGAGGCTTGTTTATCATTCAAGCATGAATAAAGACTAAAAATACAGCAAAAAAAGCTTCCTGTTCCTGGTGCCTCCCAGCACCTCCCTATATGTGCCACTATTTGAAGAGTGGAATACCTGGAGGAGAGTTAATTCAACTCAGAGGTATTTTGCCTGTCTTCTTATTTAAGATGGTCAAATCCGCAGCTTACACGTTGAGAGTCCACATTGTCATGAATAAGCATTATCTATGTGTGAATACAAGTTTAACTAAGACTTTGGATGAAAGAGTTTGTTAAATAAGTACAACTTATAATAATTGTATCAATTAAATAATTAAGTAAGTTAAACACTAGCTTGCCCAAGGTCTCTTGAATTTACTAATAAGTTACTACAACGTAAAGAAAAACTCAACAATCTCTGGTTACACGTTTTCTGAAGAATTTCTGTTTTCACTCCCATCTTGACACTGCTTTTTAGTTGACTTTGTTTTCTTACTGTCTTTTTCAAAATCCACTTTGATCTAATTGGTGGGATTGTTTAAAGGGCGAGGCCACTCTCATCGTCCTCATCTCACTCTTTTTTTCTCGGTGGGCGGGTAGTGGGCGCAGTGACTAAGCCAAGGTTAGCCATCCGCTTGATAATCCACTGAAAGCCCATATCCCTCCTGCCCACCCACCATGATTTCACCACTCAGTAGTATGCTACCATAAGTTAGCAGATGATAATATGAGAGGCCTGATACAAATGAATCCTGCAGAAGTTTTTCTAACAATTTACCCAGTGGCTTAACCCGCCGTTTGTGGCTGCTCGGTTCCTCTTACACACACCTCATTTGCTCATATACAGATCTACAGCACTGTTTACATCGATTTTTGCACCTCTTAATGACATTGATTATTTACTTTACAGTGGTTTATTGTGGGAAACTGGCAAAGGCAATACAGTGTTGGCAAGCAAAAGCAACCACATAGTTAATCCTATTTCAAGGAATGTGTATAAGTTAGTTTTCAAACTGTCTGGCATTACGCTTGAGGAGTCTTATCTCAGGGCACCAGGAACTATATTTACGTAGACCAAACAGGGAGACAAGGAAATAGGGATGATAGGAAAGCAAAAGAAACAGGGAAAGAAGCTGGGTATGGAAACTGAGATGCATGGGGAATGGAAAAGAAGAGAGGATGCGGTCTATTTTTAGGTCTGCACAACTTAAGAGAGAGTGGGACTCACTATCCCTTCATTTCCCACATTCCTCCTTGGCACGTGCAACAGACACTCGGGACGGCTCTGTGTGCCCAGAATATCAATAGGCGAGAAGCAGCTGGATACTGGCAGGCTGACATCCTTCTGCCTTCTCCTGTCTGCAGAGTCAAGACAAGGACTGGGTGTCCGGGAGGACTCGCACATATGCACATCAGAGGACATATCACTCAGTATATACAATAAACCAATAATGGCAGAGTGTTTGAAGCAAGTGACATTTGAACCACCGAGTGAGGACATGATGGATGTTAGATCATGGTTGAGAACTAAATACATGTGAAGTGACTCAGACTGAAGAAATCATTAATAGAGACCTAAATGATCCTGTAGATATTTTAGAATATCACAGATAGGAATGATTAACCATAAGGACCATAGTGGTCCTTATGGTAAGCCAAAAAAGAAAGAAACCTCACAAACAAGATTAAGATTTTTTGAACATGGACAACTTTAAAGATTAAGCTGCCATAAACAGAAAACCAAGACAGAAAACAAATTGTCTCTACTGGAAGGCTTTATTAATAGCATATCTTGTCACCTTCACACTGTCGTGTTGTTCAATCTCCACTACTGATAACTTCATGTTCACAAGGGTCTGCTGACATGAGCGAGGAAAGCAATTGCTAACACATCCAGTCAGTTCTCTGCAAGGAACAGAAGGACACTTTTCAGCACATTTGCAAGTATTGTTTGTCTTTTTTGATCCTTTCAAGGGTAGATAGTGATGTTTTTTTCTTGTTTTTGTACAGAATATTGGTGACATGACAGTTATTATTCTGACTGGGCTTTTCTGGGTAACAATAAGCCCTGATATCAACATGTGATTACTTATGTTTTTTTTAGAGTGAACATATAGTACAGCATGTTAAGTTTGCCTGTCGGGGAAAACAGAACAAAATTGAGTTAAATGGTGTAAAAGTTTTATTGTTTTGGTTGAAGATTAGACAACTTCTTAAGTTGTCTAATCTTAAGAAGTTAGACAACTTCTTAAAGGAAGTTCTCTATAGTTATATCGTAGGTGTAAATATCGCAGACTGCAAAACAATGATTTAATTACATATATTTTTGGATATTATATACAAGTATTAAGACTAAAATGCATAATGTGTATACTGGAGGAGTCAATTGGGTGTAGGATTTACTAATAACTGGCTTTTTCCTGCTCCTTTGGATGTGCCATGTAACATTAAAGTAGGGCTGTAACAATTCCTCAAATGATCTGAGTACCTCGATTATTAAAATTCCTCAATGCAAATTATCTGCCTCGAAGCTTCATTAAATTATCTTTTACTATTTAGCGCATTGTGTTCCACTCAGGTGATTATTAATATTGCGCAACCCTGTCACTTCTGCCTATGAGTTGTCGATGAATGCCAAATGCTAGCTGCCTGATGTCCAATTTTCAAATTCGGTTTGTGGCATCTGGGGAGATTTCATTGATTGATGATAATATGTTTTTGTCATTTTTCAGGAGAGCTGCTGCCTAGTTTGGAGCGAATTGCGGTGTACGTCGGGTGTATGTATACAGGTGGAGCGGAGACATGCAGATAGACAGAACACAGCGGCTGCTGAAGCCAATGCTTAGCATAGCTTTACAGACAAACCAAAAAATACATTTCTCTATAAGAAATGTGTCTCTGGTCACAATAAATGGGTGGCAGAGTATACACCATGGTGGAATGTAGCTGGCAGATGTTTTTATGTTTGCGACGAAGGAGCCAAATCCCATCTTTTGTGCCCATGGACACAATAGCTGTAAATGGCTGGGAAAAGTGATTGCTCGTGTATGTATCTGACTGAAGATGAATATATAAGTGTCTTTGTGAGCCTGCTGCTATGTTATTAAAATGAATATAATTTCAGATTTTTGTATTACTTTTGTCCTGGTTAACATAAAAAGTGAGCTATTATTGTTACAGGTTACTTTTCTAATCTACTGGAAAGTAATTGTTAAGGATACACAAATATGAAAATTTGGGCCGATGTTGATATCCAATTTTAATTATTATGGCAGTATATTGGTAAGTACTGATTTACCAATAAAGGATTTGTAAATCACTCGATTAATTTTCAGAATAACTGATAAATTACTCAATGACTAAAATAGTTATTTATAACAGCCCTACAATTAAAGTACTGTAACTGAAGAGCATCGTTTGTAATTTTACTACCTTCTTCGTCTATCTTTGTTCTTTGAAAGATTGGAGGCAGAACAAAGCAACATTTAATTATTTTTACCTTAGTCAGTGCTAAAATGCTATATGCTGCAATTTCACTTCACAATTTAACGCCATAAGTTTGGCCTCTTTCTCTTTAAGAAGTTCCTACTCTTTCCGACATGTTGCCTTCACCACGCCATCACAACAATGTCTTTCATGATGCCTTTTACACCCATTCCTAGGAGTGCTGCACTGAGAAGTAGTTCCTATGATGAACTCAGCAGACCTGGGCAATGCCCCTAAAAACGACTTATCAAACCTCCACCCTTAAATCTTAGATCTCATGACTTGATCTAAAAAAAAAACTATAATGATATCAAACTTGTAGAAATGTAGCAGATAAAATAACAGAAGCCATATAAAGTATAAACAAGCATACCTGGTATAATATGATCAAGTACGAAAAGAATAAGCCTTTACACTTTGTATCTGTGTACTCATGAGTAAAATATTCTAGAGAAAGACGCTTGAATATTGCTGTGCAGGCTTTCACAGACTGCACAGTCCTCTTTTTGAAATGGGCAGATGTTTGCTAACGCATGCGTATAAACAATCATGCTCTGCCATTTTGCTAGCTAAAGGGGTTCTGGACACATCGTGGACGTGTTATGAGATAATTGTGTTTGACAGACGGCTGGCATGGTGGTCTTGGGAATCTGATCAAAACAGCCACCAGCAAATACCACAGCAGAAACAAAACGGAGAGCAGGAGAAAGCACAACCATTGCACACAGCAGCAGTGTCCACAGGAATGCCATCTCTCAATTAGCAGATGAGGCATTTTCAGCAGTCAGTGTCTGGGAGCCAAGAGGAATGAAATAATGACAAACAACTAATGAATGTTGTGATAGACTTGTTTTGTTTTGGCTGCTGGCTATATTATTCGACAAAGGAAGATAATATGAAATATTGTTTTTAAAGTGAAATTTAGCAACTCTAAACACTAAACAGTTGCCATGGTTAGTGATTTTTTTTGACTAAATGTTATGAATATCCAAGAAGGTGTGTGTTAATTTATTGTTTTCACAGCTAATCATTAACTTTTAACCCTATTTTTTTATGCATTGGATGATCAAATTACAAATACTATATAAAAATATCCCTTTTACTACAGACTAGTGGAAATTTCCAGGATCACAATAAACCAGATCCTTCAGTATGAGGTAAATGTTCTCAAGAACCAAGAAGGGAACTGTCTATTGTCATTCACTAAGTCATATTGGCTGCATGGTTCATTTAGTTTGGGATATTGACTCAAAACATAAAAAATAATCACCTAAAAAGATTCACAAGCATTAAAAAGGTTTGAGTGTTTAGACCAGTGGTGTCCAAAGTTGGTCCTCGAGGGCCGGCATCCTGCAAGTTTTAGTTCTCTCCCTGGTTTAACACACCTGGATCCAATGATGGCTCATTAGAAGGCCTAAAAAGAACATTGACATGCTGAAAAGGTTTTTACTATCACCAGGGAGAGAACTAAAACATGCAGGATGCTGGCCCTCGAGGACCGACTTTTGGCACCACTGGTTTAGACCTTTAATCTTTGCTGTACAATATAGTGTTATGTCTTCAATTTATTGAAGGAAACAATGGTAATGTGTTCATCTATCTGTGATGTGGACATGAATAACTTTCCAGGGTGCCATCATCATTATTATGCCATTGTGGAGGTCACAACCATTAAAAGAAAAAGAAAATCTAAATGTTTCAATGTCAATTGCACCCCAAGATAGCAAATATGCATAAGTTGATATTTATAAGGTTAAAATTTACTGAGTTAAATCAGTTTAAAACATGCAATACTATGTTTTACTGATGTTGAGCAATATGTTAAGCTACTTAGGAGAGTCTGCAGCCCAGCTCCCACTGGAATTTAACTGAAAAAAATGTATGGCAAGACATTTGTCTAGATGTGAAAAACTGTTTTTTCAAATACCCAGCTCAAAATGGCATTTAAGCTCATAAACTAGATTGCATTTTAATATTAACTAACAAACAGTGCAACTGTTAGAATCAGTGGGTTGCAACTAAGGGTGTATATAAAGACAATTTTAGACCAAAAGTCTGTCTTTTTTGTAAGATGAAAATACAGTATGTCTCTACCATTTTCAAATGTACCCTTTGGAGTGATTTGGCTTTTATTATTTCTGCTGCATTGGATATGTGAATTGGCACTCATTCGTGGCAGGCTAATCGCTGAGACATGATTGCTTCTAGGAAAACAACACCTCATTGTGGAGAGGGTCACCAAGCTGCAGGGGCACAATCAGGCTCGCATTCTCAGTTACAGCCACAGTCCATTTGGACGGAAAATGCTATGTCCAATGGTTGTTTGTTTAGGGAAAGCTCCCAATAAAGCTGTGAGTCACAAGTGAATCACTTCACACAGGAGGACAGATTACTGTACTCCAGCAGAGTCTAAATGCATTCCTCTCTTTTTCTGTATGTGAGGATAAAAGCTGACTGGAGAGGCACAGGGCTCTGATGACTTCAAAGAGAGACGAGGGATCTGAGAGGAGGGGACACAGTGATGGAGGGGTAGATGGATGCTTCTGTGGGAGCGGAGGGCGAGAGTGCACACGTGTGTTGGGCACAGCATGAGAGAAACAAAGAGAGAAAGTTAGTGTGATCTTTCCGGTATTTTAGAAACATCAAAGACCTGAAATGGAACAAAAGAGGGCATGAAGGTGGGAGAGGGAGAGTGTGATGGGGCGGAGGGGGATAAAAGAGACAGAAATGAGAGTGTGAATGCCAGTGACAAACAGACAGTGATGAAAACTGGGAAGGCAAATTTGTGAGTGAGAAGTGTCTTTACAAGCTTGGGAAGACAGATATATCTAAATACCAAGAACTTGCTTTGAGTGTGATATTGAGTGAAGATAAGATTTCTCTTTTTTTGGTTTCATAGTTAAAGACTTGCTGCGCAATTGTCATATGGCAAGATCAGAATCTCTGGAATCCAGAAAAAAAAAAAGCAATACACTCATTTAAAGCTACAGCTTTGCAGTTGCTTTCAGAACAGTTAAGATACATACCTGGAAACTATGAGGGAGGCAACACACCAAGCTTCTACAATAAACAGACACAACACCATAAACATCAAGGCATAGAGACAAGCAGGCAAGTGGGAATTTATACACTGTTGACGGTGTGTGGGAAGGAGCAAAGCTTCACAAGAAGTGACTGGATGGTGTGTTAGAAGTGGAGACTGCATGGGCACGGTTTAGCTGCAGATGGTGTGTGCTGTAATGAAGGAGTAAGGCGAGCAGGGACAGAGTTATAAACAAGGAGAGAGCAAGAACTTATCAGTAATTTTATGTGAATATACAGACAGTGTGCACTTCATGTGAAGAGGTGAATTTAAAATACCACTGTACATTGTATAAAGTTGTTTTTCTTTTTTTAAAACCTACTGTCTCTGTTCTCATTAAGACCATCATGACAGAGCATGCAGTTAGCAGATCTGGTTCAGAGCACTTCTGTAATCTTTTAGAAAATGTTGAACTTGAAAAAATGATTAGACTAAGGCGATGTCTGAGTCAGCCTCTATCTGAATGCACAAGCTTCCTTACACCGTTACATAACCCTGACAGACACGCCTAAAGAGTCCAGCTGTGGGAGACGTATTTAGCTAGAATGGCTTAAAGCAAGTAGCAGCTCACTTTCGTTACAGAGCTGTTGTGCTCTTTCAAGTCTGGATAAAACTTTAAAGACTTTTTCTCTGCAGACACACACTTTTGGGCAAATATCTGGGTTCAGTATGTTACCCACGGACACTGCCACACATGAGTGCTGAGGGTCAATCTGCTCAAATGTTCATAAGCATGATTGGTAAGTCAACATTCAAAAAGTATCTTGTGAAAGAATTAATGCCTTTTGAAAGCTTTGAACATTTTTTCAAAATAAAACTATTACACCCCACTTTTAATAATAAAACTATTAAAAGTGGGGTGTGCATTTGTATTCAGCTCCTGTGATTGAATACATTTTACACTTTTTTATGTAAGCGGTTGTGCTATAGGTTTTTCATTTCTGGATGATAAATAGAAAAGCTTGAAGATTAAGATGTTGTTTTATAGACTAGTCCTGATGTAACTTCTCCATAACTTTATCCCTGATCAGCTCGCTGTGTTTCTTGGTTTTTGTGATGCTACATGTTCATTAATGTTCTTAAATAAACCTCTGAGGCCTTTACAAAAACCTGAAAGAAATCAGGTAACTCCTGAACTCTCTGGTTATGCTGACTTTTATTTACAGTATCAGAGTAATTCAATATTTAAATCCACATACTGTTGTGATATTTTCTACTTAAAGAATAATTTTTCTGCCACACTTATTCTACTAATTTGTGTTAGTCTGTCAAATGAAATACAAATAAAACACATTAAGGTTTGGGGCTGTAATGTGACAAAATGTGAAAAATATTTTATATAGAGTTATAGAGCTGTGTGAATCCTCGGTTATCATGGCGCTCCTTTAACAGCAGTTTTGAGCTATATTGTATTTTTCATCAAAAAATCTGTCAAATATGCTTAAAAACTTACAGGTTTGAACTACATGAAAGACTGGCATAATATGGAGAAGGCCATTTAAAGCTGTTTTGGTTGATTTAAAAAAAAAAAGCTCAGAGAATGATATTTTCTTGATGTAATCTGTGTCAGAAAAATACTTCTAAATATATTTAGCAACATATTTTATTGCGCACATATCAGCATGTAATATAAAAATGTTTTTCAGTTTTCTAACTTTATAACTTCCTTTTATTTCATTACTAGATAATGTTTGAGAGTCAAATGTTTTCATTTTTATTTAAACTTTGCATTGTTGACCACACTTCTTTAGAAACGGGCTTGTAATGGCATACAGCAGTGGTCCCCAACCCCCGGGCCGCGGTCCGAGTTGGTACCGGGCCGCACAAGAAATAATTAAATGTTTCCGTTTAATGTATTATCTAAGTCTGAAGGATCTTTTATTTTCAAAATCCTTTAGCCGGATTCTCTCGATTACGTCTTGCGCGCCAACATTGAGCCCACAAGCAGCAAAATGAGTAATAAACAGATCAGATGTCTTTGGAAAGTTTATTTGCGAAGGGGAAAAGGCCCAGAGAAGAAACAGGAGAATGGATTCATCCCGGACCGGTAGGTGACTCCAACATCCCAACCCCGCTCTGCATGATATGCGGCGACCGGTTCAATAATGAGGCAATGAAGCCTTCAAACTGCTTCGCCTCGTAGAGACCAAACACCCTGTGGTCAAGCAACACACCTCGGGTGTTATTGTCTCATCAGTCCCAGATGGGACCGTCTCGTTGCAGACAAATAAGCTCAGGGTTCCCAATGATTTGTCGTTATCGAGAGTTAAAATTTTCATGAAAGTAAAATGTTCGTTTTTGTATCTTATTTTGAAGGGATGTGTACACGTTACCATAGCGACCAGAGTCAGAGCGCGTTAGGGCAGGGGTCGAGACGAGAGGAGTAGAGCTTGTGAGTCTTAAGTCTGGTTCACATGGCACGATTTAAGAATGGTATGGTTCCAAACCTCTGTGACCACAGAGCTGATGTAAAGAGGTTCGGTCGGTTCGTGTGTCCAGCCGCACGGCAGGAGCAACACACCACACACGAACCGATTCCAGTCACGAACATCCCGATTCCAGAAGAAAATCCCCTAAAATCCCTAACATACCATACGTGAATTTAGAATAAACAAAGACGGATGACGATGTAGAAACAGTGATAGTTTGTGGACTCGTTTTAAGCGATAAAAGACGTAACAAAAAGAAAAGGCTTTGGATAAATGACGGTGTGGGCAGCCGCTCTATTTGCTGCATTAAGCCCTAGACCGGGCTTTCGCGATGTTTGGGATTTCGCTCCGCGCTTACGTCACTGCGCTGTCTGATGGCTACCTGTCACATTTAACAGGCTGCGTTCTGGCTTACTGTCAGGAAAAAACTCACAGGCTGTCATAGTCGGGCCAAAACAACGTTGATCTACAACGATTGTAGATCGGAGCGGTCCCGACGTTCTTCCGACTGGACCAGATCAATCGTGACACACCTCACAGTACAGGAGGGTCAGTTACGATTATCGCGAGCGACAATCGGGGGTGCCCCCCTCCCCCCTACCCCCGACTGTCGCAGTAAAATTGCCAAGCCTTGACCAGTCCATGGTGGTAAAAAGGTTGGGGACCACTGGCATACAGTATTAAAATAATTCTCTGCAAATGGTTTCAGATTGTCACTTTAACAGCTCTGGCTCACAGCCAGGGATCATTTATAGCTTCAACCAAAACAAGCTGAAGCGTTTCAGGAGTCGTTTTTACTAAATGAGAAAAAGAGGAAGTATTAAGATACAGTAAGATACAGAGTAACAGTTAAAATATGGAGCTGATAATGTCATTTTATTTATTATTCTTTCTCTGCCAAGCTTTATGTGTATTCATGGGATTTTAATATTGCCTTGAAGGAACAAATTAAAACAGGAAGAAGGAAACAACCCAAATAAACAGTCATCTACTCTACAAACTGGTGGCATATTGAAACCCTCAAGTCAAATATGGTATTTAAATGTCACTGTTTAGAGTTTTTTTTTTTAGTTCCCCAAAGCACTCCGTCTTCTGTACCTGTCTCTCAGAAAGGGTTTGGCTTTGCATATTACTTCAATTTCTTTCCACTGTAAAAAATATCTGACAAAGTAGCTATGGGGTAAAATCTGAAATGATAGCGGTCTGGTTATTATTCTTTTAGAGGATTTAGTTTAAATCCTATCTATTTAAACTATGTTTATTTGTTAGTCCTCAAATGATTAAACTCAAGTCGTTCCAGTTTCACCCATCCCTATATCTACTGGCGTACCCCAAGGCTATGTGCTCGAGGCTCTCCGGATCTCATTATTTAAATCAAATCACATCCTGGTTCTCTTGCAACATCCCAAAACCTAATGGGGTAAAAAATAAATGCTGTTTCTTTTGATAGTTCATCTGTTGCTCTTACCAACGAGGTTAAAAGCCTGGGTTTTATTCTTAACAGTACCCTATCATTGTAATCCAACATACACAATTTCATGCAAACAGTTTGCTTCCATTTACATACTATTCTACATCTATACCCTTTTCTCACACCCAAGAGCGCCACCATTCTGGTAACCTCTGGTTGCATTCTGTTGTGGTTATTCTAACCACAGTATTTTATGTTTTTGTCCGTTCACAGATTCAAACCTCAACTGTACCCAAGGTTTTCCAAGATACCTTCAACCACATTGCCCAATGTCTAAAAGCAGCTTTATCCGCTCTCTGCCTCAGTTATAGTCATTTATAAAATTTTACTTCTCACCTTCATGGCTGCCAACAACTTTGCCCCTCTGTGTCTTCCGGGGCACATTCATACTAAGATACACAGTGATACAGATCTGCAATCAATCTCACCCCATCTGCCAGCTTAATTGTCCACTACAAAAATGGCTGTAGTGAACAAGCTGCTCAGCTTCTCGCCACAGGAACTCTGAGCAATTCTGATTTGCTCAACTCCTTCAAACCCCGTATCTGAACTAACCTTTTCGGGCCAGACATGCTCCATTAAAGCCTGGGGATGAAACAACCTCACCGTTTCTCATTTTTAGCTGTACATTATAAATTTGTTCCTCTTTCAAGCCTCTTGAATTAGAAAAAAATTAGAAAAAAGTTGCAAATATGATGCTTCATTTTTTAAAACTGCAATGTGATCATAACTTTTTTTCTTGAGTTTTGACTAAGATCCTTATTTTCCAAAATCATTTGACAGCCTCTTAATCAGTTTTTTGGCTAATGTAACTTATCTCATAATAAGGTAAAATGTTATGTTTGTAAATATATGATTTTGTGTCAAACAGTCCTTGTGGCATCAGATTTTAGTGTAGGATTTGAGACTGGAAATTATGGTTTTGAAAGATTAAAGAATCCTAGTTTGAGATCGTGATTTTTCATACCCATGCAAATGGCAACAAGGTTTTCTAAGATATTCTAGCTAAATTGTAGTAAGAATATAGCATCATCAGGCAAGTTATCATTTCTTCCAGAAAAAATAACATAACTTCTAGGGACTGTAGCTCAGGCTACTGAAGTCAACCATTAATCCAACTCTAATCATGTTTTCTCAAAGACATGTTAAAGAGGTCATGTATATCTAAATACATTCAAAGCAAAATCACATGGCTCACAATCTGACACACAAAACACTGCACTTTATACAAAGATTTCTCTCTGATCTGCCAATTATGGATCATTCCACCTCAAGCTCCCATTTTCTCTTGGTCTTAGTGATCTTCTGATTGCACACCAAGGGAGAAAAGCTTTACAAGAACCCTCAAATCTGGCTCTTAACTGAGAAAACGCTGAAAATGTATTCAGTTCCCTCTGCTTTATGAGTCATAAACGCTGTGGGATGGTTTGGAAATTGTGTTGATAACATGGAAGGCTGATGAAGCGGGTGTTTAACGGATGCAGATTGAAAGTACAAAGGAAGTGCTCTTCAACAAGACGATCTGTGTTGATTTTTAACCGTCTTAATCAAGAGTCTAGGTCATGATACCAGAGCAACATTTAAAAAAATAAAATCCAACACAAGCTACGTAGTCTAAAATTGTAATAAAACGTAACAATGTGAACTCTCTTTCTTTTCTTTTTCTTTTTTTTTACAGAATCATGCATACATATCAATTTACATAATCCTCAAAGATTTGCAGCTACTGTAAATTTAATATGTTTATTGGGCTTTGCTGTAGTGATACTGAGGAGCATGGACTGAGGAGGTTTTGTCTATGGAAAACAATCTCTTTTACACATTAACCTAATCAATTGACAAATCAATTTATGACTCGATGACTCGGTTTGTCTTCTGTTTGTTCAGTGCCTCATTACTTGCACTCACTGATGGGACAACAGTTCAAATCTAATCAGAAAAACATGAACACGCTTGTTACTTTAACTTTCTATATCTATTGTAGCTAAATGTTGTAAATGGTTGCAATCGCTCATCTTTGAACACACAAATTGGAAAATAATGGCACCAGACTCATAACACACACATATGCAAAAATAAAAAAAATCATAACACAAAACAAAATTTAAACCAATCCATAGTGACATGGACATATTTTATAGGATTGTTTGTATTATTTTCTTTTCGGTGTCAAGCACCAATATTTAGCTTTAGTCTTTCATAACTACTGCCACTATCTATTACTAGTGATAATGTTGCTGGATAAATCGTTATGTAGTCTTCATAAACCCCTTGCCTACCTAGACCTATCCCAAGGTAATTTATATCAATAGAAAAAAAGAACTGGTCCCTCATCTTAACGTCTTGACTATGTAGTTATCTATAGACATGCTCTTGATTGTCTCAGTTTGGTAGCTTAAAAACACAAGTCAGTACAGTTTGACAAATTGAGCTACAAAAACAAGAGCACAGCATTCACATCACTTTTTATATCTGTGAAAAACAGTTATCTAAATAACAATCTGCAGACAGAAATAATTAGAACAATGATATGTTTGTATTAATTTATTACTTTAAAGGCAGTTTTTTGAACAGAGGACGGTCTGAAAGCAGAGGTACACAGCTGGATTTTTTTCATAGCCTCTGCACAGAATATGAAATATTGAAAATGATGCAACATTAGCAGTACAACCATAACGTGTCACATTTTATTTGTTCAGGTAAAGTGGAAGCAATGGCATGACTACACAACATGCTGATGATTTGAGGCATATTTCCCTTGGGGACTGGTTAATTTTCCACCAATTATTGCAAAGGAGTGAAACAAAAAGTCACAATAATGACATGAGTAAGGCTGTGTATTTTGTTAACATCAGGCCTAAAAAAAACATTTTTCATTTATTTCATTATTTAACAAGGTTAATTGTTCAGCACAAGTATTATCTACTCCTTCAGGCATAGTTATTATTGGCTGAACAATAAAACACAGACAGCATGTTCTTTAAAAATGCTATTCATTAGCGTATTTTCTCACAATGCCATAAAACACAGTAGGGTATTGAAATAGGAGTTTCCAAATGCAGCATTTCACAAAATACAAAACACCATGCTTTTAAACAAAGGCTACAGAGAAATACTCAGTTATGCTTTGTGTGTATCTGGGTCACTGGCATCACAAGACACACAGGAATCAACCTGAAAAACTCCCGTTTGTGAAACGCACAGAGGACGAGCAACTTTTGACAGATTTCAACAGATTCTGAAACAAGAAAAATTCTACGCCACATATTTGGAATAAGTTTCAACATATAATTCTTGAGACATATCTTTCTTGAAATTATTAATGGTATTCTTAAAGCTACTCTGAAGACAATATAATTGTTTTGTTTTGAACTTATGTTGAACTGTGTTTGCCTTTTGTTGGTATGGTTTTCAAAAATAAAATATTTAAGTTTTTTTATTAAATTGTGTAATAGATATTTTTGGTTGTTCTTCCATTTAACTTTTCTGCTCATGTTTTTAACTCAAAAGAGTTATAGATGATCTTTATGGTACCATTTTAGCTCCCTGGAACAACAGATTCTTTATCTCAGTGGGTCTTTGATTAAATAGATTTTTATTACTTAATTATTTTAAACTAACTAGCAAAAAATACTAAAACTGATCAATATATGTTGCTCTACAGGTTACGTTCTAAAGTGTGTTTTATTGATTTCATATAAACTCGAGGTAGAAGCTTTAAAAATTACGGTTATAATGTTAGTTTCCGAAGCAAAATGCAAGACACTACTCAACTGTGTCTACTAAACATAAAATTATAAACTTATAATACCCTGTGTTTTTACTGGGAGAAAATAGAGCAAAACTAATAAATACAGAGCGTGCAGGATTAATGGCTCTGGACTAATATAGAATCCAAACTGGCAGCTGGAGGACCAATTACTGGATACCCTACGGCAGCTCAGATGTAAGTAAGAATGGGCTGATGTCTCAGCTGTCACTTAGCAAGCCACCGAGGATCAAATCCTAATTTACTGCAAAAAATATGACAAACCTAAAAATCTATTCTGTTTTGTTTTGAGTCTTTAAATAATGCATTTCCCAAGAGTTAAAATTAACTTTTTTGTGTAAGCAGCGTCGATTGACATTAACTTATATCTGAGAAAGCGTTGACTGAAATGTTGTTAAAAGTATTACTTTTCTAGTAATAGTAACATTCGGCAAACAACAAATAGCTGAATAAATGATATTAGAAGATTTAACATCAACAATCATCTCAGGTTTTTACTTTTGCAACCAAAACTGACAAGCCAAACAAAAAGCAGACAGGTACTCTGCAAAAAGAATCTGATAATTAGATTGTTACAAACTTCCTTTACTTGATTACAAATGCACATGTGTGCTCACAGACAGACACGTATGCAAAGACACAAACGTAATCACAGACGTACACACAAAGTGAGAGAAGATGTTCCTGCTTCATGCTGAGTGGCTGTGAACCAAAGCTGTTTTAGGCTTGCATAAAAAATTCACAACTCTCTTAGCAACATTTGCCCTACATACAGCACTCACACACATTGCAGCGTTATTTATGGTGCTCGCATAAAACGACCCATAAAGAGCACAACTTGGCATGACTTAACATTAAAAGAGGTTTTAAGTTATAAGTAATGGGGAACAGCATCATATATTCAGGTATTAAATCCAGTCAATGCGAACTATTTTGGCATTTTTTCTTCTAAAAATTTGGGAAACTTCACGTTTATCGTTTCACTTGACACTGTTGGGGGGATTAATTTTTCAGAATTGCCAGACCTTTAAAGACAGATTCATCTCAAAGCCATATTTGTTTATTTATCTGTACTACTTGTTTTTTTCAGACTGCTTATGTGCATTCAAGCAATTTTCATTTGTCCTCGATGCATACTGGCATCTGTGCACTCAGCTCCTCTGCAAGCAGGTCAACATTCAAGCACACGCACACACATGCCCACACACACACACACACATATCAATTTTCATTAGACATTAATGACAGGAGTAGAGGAATGAACGAAGCAAGGAGAGAAAGAAAGACTGAGAAAGTGAACGGATATAGTTATGCTCCCTGTGGAAAGACTATCAAACCACTATCTGCTGCCCTCGACCATAAAGCTCCCTCTGCTCGTATTACATAACACATCCGCTACTATGCTGTATTCACACATCACCAGATACGTAGTAGATGTGGCTCGTTGCTCTCTATCAATGTTTCTTGCAGCATTTTCAGTGCGTACTTATGATATTGATGTGCTGGAGATCTGAGCAGCAAAACAGGGCCCTGAAAGTGTGTTTCCCACTTGAGAATTCACCTCATCTCATTGTGGGTTGCATCACCTCTGCCAAGCTATCTCCATCTGAAAAGTCTTCGCAGCACCTGTTCATCTTGGCAGCGTCTGCGTGTCTGCAGAGAGTGTTTGTCCAATTGCAGTTTCAGTAAAGTCCACTCCAGTGTTATGATTTTGTGCTCAATATCTTTCAGTCTGTTGTGTCGCAGGGAAAAACACCGAGCGGTGGCCATTTGTATGCATGCGTTAAGGAGGAAGACAAACTTACAGCGAATGGATTGATTTAAAACAATTATTGTTCCCCCAAACTTGTACAAAAAAGATAAAAATGCAACACTTGAATCTGTCACTATTATTATTCAGTTTTGCAATCAGTTAAGATAATTGTGACAATTTTTATGTCAATATAACTGCCTTCAGTTACATGCAGCAAAAGAACATAGTGCAACTAAAGTTGACAGCGTTAACTTGATGACTTGACAGATGGAGTTTATCACCTTAACTGGTGTTATGTTGTTGCACCAGGCATAACACAGAGACTTTCAAAAGAAAGAATTTATTAATTTTCAATCTGGTTTCAGCAACAAACGTTAATGCATTTTATTGGCATTTTATGTCATAAAAATTTGTATGCGTGCTTATATTTAGCCCCCTTTAATCTAAAATTCCTAAATAAAATACCGTGCACTTTACTGCATTCAGATGTCATCAAATTATTAAGTAAATTACCTCCAAAAAGTGTAGTTGTACACTACAACTACACAATATGTCAAATAGCAAACGTCATCACGGCATAAGTTTGACAGTTTACAAAAACACAAGAATGCATTTGGTAGGTTGTTACAATTTCAGTATCATGCGTGTATGCTCTGAATTACCAGGGACAAATCCAGTCAGTTGGATGGACTTTCACGTCCCACATCTAATGCCCAGTTTAGTGACAGTGATGGTAGAGCTCTTAAACACTGGTGGCATTGGGATAATACTGCAATATTCAGTGATAACATTACAGTTACATATTTTTTGAATATTGAGAAACCGTAATAAAGAAAAAATATATTTTAAGTTTAGGGTTGAAGTCTTACTGGGAGGTGAACCTCCAGCCAGTAAAAGTCTCAAGTCTTTAGAGGCATCTAAAAGGTTTTCTTACTGGATTACCCTGTGTTTAGCTCCATTTATCTTCCTATCAACACTGATCAGCTTTCCTGTTGCTGCTGAGAAAAAAAGTCTTCCCCATAGCAGGATTCTTGGAGCAGATGGTGTGCCCAGTGTGATCTGCAGTGTTATTTTTCTGCCACGCAAAACATTCAGATTGGTTACATCGTTACGTTTTAGTCATGTCTGACCAGAGCATCTTCTTCCACATGTTTATCATCATCTCTTCATGTGACTTGAACAACAAAATATTTTATGGAAAAATAAAGCTTTCTTTTACCTTTAAGGACAAATTTGTGCCGTGATTAATTACTTGTTGTCTTGTCAACAGATTCTTTCACCTTAGGTGCAGGTCCTCCAGAGATACCACTGACTTCTTGCCATGATTCCATCTCTCTGCTGTTGTTCATGATGCTGCTTGTTTTCTCATGTTCACTAAAAACCTCTGAGGTCTTAGTTGTAAAAATATGGAGATTAAATTACAACACGCTGCAAAACTGTTTTCTAATCAGGTGACTTCTGCAGTTAACTGGTCGCAATAGGTTTTATTTAGGGATATCAGATTGGACAGTTGCTGACTACACACATATATATATATATATATATATATATATATATATATATATATACACTATAGTTTCTGATCTGTTATTCTATTTTGTCAGTCTGAAAAAATTAAATATTATAAATATTATCTGACATTGCAAAACTATAATTAAAAAAATAATATAAAATTCAATAGCAGTCTTATTATGCAGGGTTAGCCTCAATTTTGCTTCTTTGCACATGTAATTCCATCGACTCAACTGCACAATTAAAAAGTGCAAGGCGTGCAGATCAATAGGGAGACAAAATAAGAAACATAACATGTAACTATACATCTGGACCTCAAGTCAATATTCATTCAAGATGCAGTCAGAGCCTCATGACTTTGTATATTTTAGTAGTGTGTACTGTAGGCTAAAGCAAATTGTAACAACAGTCTTCCTATAGATGCTTTACATATCCAAAACTGACTAAACTAATTCCATCAAACCAGTCTCCTCAAATCTAGCTTCTGAAACTTTTGACCTCTAAAACAGCAAGCGCTTGCTATAGCGACAAACACAGCAACACTTCTTGTCCCACACTGGCATAGAGATTGCTTAACACAGTGTGAGTGCCATAAAAAAAAACAAAAAGCCTGTCGGTCTATATTATCATGCTAAGTGCATCCTCTTCCCATTGTGCGGGAGCATTTTTGGGTGAGAAAATAGAAAGAAAGAAATCCAATCATTGCTTGAGTTACCCACAAGTAAAGGGAGCAAATGATCACCTCATTGGGCCATCTAAGAGTGAAGTAAAACAGGCAACTGCAGTATATCTTCATACACAACTACTCCTGCTGGTATTCAATACATTTGCAGGTCGTCATCAGCTCTAATCCAATGGCACTTAAGTATGAGGCATTGGCTTTCATTTGCCAGAGACACACAGCATGGTTTACATTAGGAGATCAGGAAAAAAAATTCCAACCATCACACAAAGGCAGTGCCACTAGGGAACTAAAACCCCTCCCGGTTAAAGCAAAAGCAATTTTCTAAATGGCTTATTTGTAGGTTAATCTTAAATCTAGCTTTACAGCTTTTGTACAGCGGGGAGAAAAATTGCAAACACGCAAACGCCTTCAAGAAGTAGTGTAAACAATCTCCTAAATACATATAAATAAAGCAGCTACATTTGGCTGTCATGGTTTGAGTAAACAAATGTTATCTTCCATGCAGATTAAAATCTCATTAATTTGTTCAATGTTGGAGCAGTGCCGGATTAAGGTGTCTCAGCAGTGAGGCCATTTCACTCTCTCTGCTACTTTTAATTACCTAACGTAGCAACATATTTAACAGTGAGGAAATACATGACTTGCAGTGTAATAAGAAATGTTTTAAGTCCCTTTGACTTCCTTTCTGTTCTCTTAATGTCAGCATAACAGGGGGGAAAGACATTGTCCAATAATATCCAATGATTCAAGTGGAAAATATGGAAAATATGTGTATGTATTTAGGTAACTGCTGGCTTTGTAATACATGCAGAGGCAGTTTTTTATTATTATTTTAGAAATATAGCAGACTACTTAGGGCACCGGTCTGTCTAGAGGGGAGGCTCTGTGAGCTACAGGGTTGGCCCCTCCTTGTATACAGTGGCAGCGCTGTAATGCAATAGAGTACATTTCACGGCTGGCAAATGATGCCCAGTTCGATGTTTGACTTGAGATTCCACATTCATGTTTAATTAAAGGGTGAATTCACTGCTTTTAAGAAATCTGAACTGTATTTTTCTACAATGCACAGAGATTCTTAAACATATATTTCAAACAAAATTTAAGATGTATGAAACCTTTACTTTATTAGTTAACGCGCAAAAAAATCACAATGAGACAGCCCTACATTGAGACAAGTATGTTATATATTTCTGGATTTCCATATTAAAACAACTATGACAACATCTCCTATGTCTTATGTTCCGATACAAGTATCTGCAGTTTCCTCAGCTATTCCTCAGCTCATTATCAAGCAAAATTGATGCCAGAGAGTCATGCATGCTCACACAAGAGTGAGCTAAAAATAGCGCCAGTCTTACCTTTCTGTACACTATCATGTTGGGGGATTCATCCGCCACCCCGTTGGTCCCCTGCCCGCTGATGTTGGTCTGTGCCATGATCCTTTGAGTAAATCTGCCACGTGAAATGTCAGGAGCTCCTGTTGTAGACAGAGACGGATATTTTGGCCCATCAGAGAAACAATGCAGCAGCAGCCGACCAAACGTGACTCGTGCTTACCTTTGGCAAGACGGGAATCATAAACAATGCTCATGGGCTGGATCATGTTTCAACACATTTGACATTTTAACATGAATTGTGAAGGTGAAGACCCTCAGACATTGGAAACTCATATGTTCTAGGCATTGGCTGATATGAAGTGGGATAACCGGAGGTAAAAATACCCCCAATTTCACAGTGTTTGCACAAAATCACATACCATAATAAGAACTTGTATGTAAAACAGAAAAGCATTACGTCTTTTTACAGTTGCTAAAATTAAAAAAGCACAGTTTGTAGAATCAATATGTTCTTTGGAAGAAGTAAACACAAGTATAGCAAGCTAATATTAAGGGTGTACCAATCCACTTTTTTCACTTTTGATACTAATACATATATCTGAGGTTCAGCATCGGGAAAAAACAGATCTTATAAAGAAAGAAAGAAAAAAGAAACACTTAAATGTATTAAATTACAAATTCATTTTATAACTGCACCATTAGAGCACTCTTAAATACACCAATAGCTTCACATGCTAGGTCAAACAACACAACTTTAATTTGTTCGGTCAGTGCAATTTGTATAGCAGCAAGTGTCAAAATAAATCATAAAGCAACTGACAAAAACAATAGGCTGACTCCCTTGGTCAAACATGCAAAAATTAACAGCAACAATCCTGTTTTCAAATGATTTAGAAAGTGCAATTAGTTATTCTAAACACAACGTAAAATAAATAGCATGGCCTGTCTCAGAGCACAAAGAATAGAAATAGACTGAATAGATCTATCCTCATTTATCGGGCGCATTGTCATGATAGCTGATCTATCTTTTTTTTTTTTTTTTTTTTTAAATCAAGACTGATCCAGATATAAATATTGGATCGGTACATCTCTAGCTAATATGAACGGGTTAATTAGTTGTGTTATCTGCTCAGGTAGCAAGTCTGCAGTTTGTTGCAAATTTTGCTCTTATTTAGCTAAATGATGTTTAACCCCAACTCAGCAAAGGGGTCCATTTTACCCCCTTAGTGTTAGGGAAATGAGCAGAAGCCTCGCATTAGCAAGATGAACAGTAGTGCAGAACAACAGGTGGGGAACGGGCAGCAGTGCATTACTTCATACATATGAGTACATCACTCTGGGACTTTTTCTAGCATCTCTTTCAAGGACATGAAGTTACAGAGATATGGAAATTATGAATTCAAGACAATTAAAAAAAAAAAAAAAACATATTAATACTGGAAACTGGAAGGACAATGTTTCAATGACACTGTTCCAGAAAATGTGTCAGAAAATGATTTTATACAAAGCCCTGCTTGGTAAGCAGAGACAGTGGTTAAAGTTATCTGTGGGCAGGACAAAAGTTCACCCTAAAATAATTGTTGTCTCGGCCACTGTTTTATGGACTCGTTGTCTGCGTTAGTCTGAAACAGAAACATTTTAATTGTAATTAGAGATTACATTGATTGGATGTTTGCAATGGAAAGATGGGGAAAGATAAGGTGAGACAAAGACCCTAACAACAGTAAAACACACCGTCCCTAGAGGAGGTATCATACTCGACAGCGCAGCTTGGAAACATCCATTTGAGTGGGGCAGCCATTGTCAAAATGAGTAAGACTTTGCAAAATCATCTGCAGCGTTGTTATTCTGCCCTCCCGTTGACACGCTCACGGCATCCTGGTGAGATGTAGTCTGCAGAAAGAGCCACCTTATAACATTCAAAGAGCGAAGTCATGCGACCTGCTTTTTACCGTGAGGCCATAGAGTGGTACCGTATTGGGCTTTTACTACAAAGTGTCGATGCCCTTTCAGCACTATGGACAGCAACCGTAAAATAACACCCGCGTCCCTTTATTATCCGCTCCCCCTCGACCAACGCGTGAATACAGTTAGAGCCACGATCACCGAAGGAGAAGAGACAGAAGGAGAGGACAAGAGGGGAGAGAAGAGGGAGAGGCTTACCTGAAAAACAAGCCGCCCGCTTTAGGACGCCTGAATCCCGGCAGGGTTGGAAGCCTGGTCCTTCAAGTTCAGTGTGTCAACTGGCGGACATAGGAATGTGAGGGGTGTGCATTGGCAGCGGGAAGAAGCAAACATTCGGCGGACGCTCGGTGTGTGGTTCGGTTCAGGCTCGGGCTCTGCTCTCGTCCCCTCGAAACGATGCTCAGAAGAGCGGGCGCGTCGCCGCGGAGCACCGCGAGCGCGCATCGATCTGTGTGACCAATGGCGTGTGAGGAATAAATTACAACCTTTTGGAGGCGTGAGGCTATTTTTCTGGCACAAAATGTGACTGTTATTAACTGCAGTGATAACTCTGACAGTCAAAAGTCCTTTAGAGATGGAAATAGACTACCTGCAACATGTTAAAGAAGACTAAAAGGGTTCATGGAAACTATAGTGGAGCTGCAGCAATTTACGTCCCAGCTGGTAGTGATATTAGTCGGTTAGTCCACAAAGCCGGTCTTTATTTAAGGTGGTAAAAAGAAGGTCATTCAGAAATTAAATTTAAGGTTTGCCTAAAGCCATGTAGAGGAAGAAGGTGCATAGGAATATGTGAAACTGAGACTTAATTTTTTGGTCTTTGCATTATCATTGAATCACCTTCATCCCACCATTAAGCATGGTGTTGGCAGGGCCATGCTGTGGGAATGTCTTTTAACAGTATGGACAAAGAAGCTGGCCATATTTTATAGATAGCTGAAAGTAGGTAGATAGATACAGGGCAGGCCTAGACAAAATCAGACTCCAAAAGTCTTGAGATTTTTACCTTCCAGCAGGACAACATATTGGAATGCTTCAGATCAAATCTTATACATGTGCTAAAATGGCGCAGGTAAATCCAAACTGTATGTACAACTATCAGTTTTACTGTATGGAAAGCTGATAGTTTAATGTTAGTTTAGGTTTGTCAATTTGTGAGATTTTTAGTGTTCTTTTTAGATTCAAGTGAATAAATTCCAAGCTGCTACCAACAGACTCTAAAGATCCAATTTAGAATTGATTCTTTGCTAAGCTGTCTGTTGTCTGTGTGTGGACAAAACACTGCTGCAAAATCAATGATTTGATGTTGGTTGGGTTTCCTTAGAGGGAAATGTTTGTTTCCCCTCAACTGGTTTAAAAACAAAAAAAAAAGAAAGAAAAAAGATCAGAACCCCACTGCACTGTGTCATAAGTAGGATCAAACTGAAAAGTGTGCAGTTGAATTTTATTCTGTCTATGCGCTTTTGCTGATTTGAATATTTAATATTAATAGACTGTTTTGTTTTGCAAAGTGCCTTGAGATGACATTTATTGTGAATTGGTGCAGAATAAAGAAATTGAATTTAATTGACTTATAAAGGTAGGAGTTTTGTTTTGTTTGTTTTTTTCATTAAATGTTTGTAGACAGGATTATTAAAAGATTTGGAGCCAAAATACCTTTTAGTCTTCTGATAATATTATCATGTGAGTTCTGGACGTAAAATCTAGGAAAGATAAATTGCTAATTTTAAATGTACAAGGATTAAAAACTCAGTTAAAACAAAATAAAAAGATGCATGGTGGCTTCACAGACATAAAATAATACTAATAAGAAGAAGAAGTTTCAATGACAATGTACTTATGTGACTCTAGAC
Source organism: Girardinus metallicus (assembly GCA_903067095.1). Taxonomy (NCBI): domain Eukaryota; kingdom Metazoa; phylum Chordata; class Actinopteri; order Cyprinodontiformes; family Poeciliidae; genus Girardinus; species Girardinus metallicus. The sequence goes on along the minus strand of CAEGAE010067935.1, from coordinate 16,635 downwards.
TTCTATACTTTGCAATCTTGTGATGAAATCTAGTCAGACACTGAATGGAGAGTAAGAAACCGTGATTAATTAGTGGATATTTTGGTATCCACTGAGATAAATGGATACAAATACTTCTCGATTTTGTTGCTGTGTGTGGCTTTGAAGTATCCAACAGTCCAGGCATGAAAGGCAACAGATGTGCCCCTTCCCCCTATGTGTTGTATGTCCCTGTATTATCTAACACTGATGTCCTCTTTTGCCCTTTCAAGATTCATCCCCTTCACTCAGTTGACCAAACATGCCGTTCACTTTCCCTGAAAGATGTCTAATTATACTGTTAGCCTCAACATCATAAATATGCTGTCCTAAAATTGAAAACTGGTAAATACTGAACAACGCTAAACAGTATAGTGATGTTAAACTGTACGGGTGAAAATCTCTCCTTATCTTTGCTTCAATTTGATTATTTCTACTAATGCATCGATCCGACTTCTACCTGTTTTATTCTGATCAGTCACAGAAAGGCTAGATGCACAGGTTCATATTCTACAGCGGGATTTTGCTGTGTAGAACGCCAATACAGGCAGGAGGCAGGCAGGTTCATGGTGAAAGCGAAGAACTGTATGAGAGCAGAATCCAAACTGAACGTGAAGAAGAATGCATAAGAGTAACAACTGTTGCCCTATTCAAAAACAGTAAGGAAAATTAAGCACTAAGTGAGAGGAACACAGGGGGATCTGATAAGGGCTAAATAAACCTGGAGCAATTTTACAGGATTAAAACAGAAGACTTTGATTAACTAACGATGGAAAGGCTGTGGGGGGTGCAAAAAATGAGGGATTTGGGCGGAAAAATTGTTAATCACAAGCAAGAGGGAACGATCAAAACAAAGCAGAAACAACAACCTGAACAAGAACCCAAACCTACGCAAAAACTCTCACCAAACATACAGAACAAAACCACAACATTAAGAAAAAGTCCCTCAACGCCATCTTCATGCACCTATTCAGGCTCTCCAATGAGAGAGTCAAAAAGCAATCAGGACCCAAAATGGTGGGGGATGAAAGTATGCAAAAATGGTCCAAGAAAAGTGACCGGGACACAGTTCATGCAGAAACCTAGAAGCTATACCAAAGAGGTACAGAGTTAACTCAGAGGCACCTATGGTCACCAACAGGAATAGAATAGAATAGAATAGAATAGAATAGAATAGAATAGAATAGAATAGAATAGCTGTATATCAATTTGGGGAAATTCAGATAACGGCAACATCAGGGCTTGTAGGGTCACATAAACATCAAAAAAAAATTTGGATGGATGGACAGAGGGTCCAGTGACTGTCAAAAAGACTCCGAAGGACAGTGTCAAGGACTCCAAAGGACATGTGGAGGTGACCAGTGACCCTGGTCACCTCCACATGGACCAGCGGTGGAGGTGACCAGGTCCAGAGAAGGTCCAGGGTCCAGCTTTAAAGCCTTGAGAACCAGTGTCATGCAACTTTTAGTTGTGTCCCTGGAATTAAATGGTTGAATTACCTCTGCAATATACAGTCAAGTTCTCCAGAGTCCTGCTAATGATCTCATCATTTGACTCAGGTGTCAAATGATAACACCTGATGCTGACACTTTTAGATGCAAAGACTCATCTATAAGTTGCAGAACACCGGCCTTCAAGGCTTGGATTTTAAGATCCATATGCTCCACAGGGTGATCTAAAAGCTGTGCAAAGTAATAAAAAAATCCAGGAACAGATGTTGCATGAATAACAATGAATTTATGAAAGACGCTGCACAAGAATAGTTAGCAAATTGCCAAAACTAAAATGTATAAACTAAAAGGGGGACTACAGCTCAAAAGAGAAATAATACAGAAAACAAACACAATGTTGACACAAAGTCCTTTAACACATGTCACAGGGTTTCATTGTATTTTATTTGGATATGGTATTTTTAAATGGGTCTGCATAAAACGTCAACTATTTTTTAGTTAGAAAGAAAAGTTGAACTGTGTCTTGGTAGTTTTATTTTTTAATTAATGTATCACAGATTTTTTTTTGTCTCTTTTCAACAATAAAACTGGATGTCCTTAGATTAATGTCAATATTGCATCAAAATAATCCTTCATTATCTGTAATTGGTAACAATTACAAATTCTTGTCTATCAAATCAGATGTAGAGTTAAGCTAAATCCTTCTTTAGTTTTCCCTGCAGATCATTTGGTCATAACAAAGCCTTTTACGATGTTGCCATATGGTCTTTGCTTACATCTTAATTCTTGCTTCCAGTTAGTTGAAGAGTGCTGGCATCAGCTTATACGCCATATCTCTCAGTGGCTTGCAGCCAAAATAAATATTTAATCTGCTTGATAAAGACATAAATGCACTGCATTCATTGGGTCTTCAGGAAGCAGCCAGCTGAAAAGGCCTGGAGTCAAAACCCTGTTTGAGTTGAGTGTCAAGTTAAACACGTGATGAGCCAACTGCTGATGAGTGGATAAAAACACCCAAACTCTATTCTTTTCATTTAAAGACAATCATTTTTGGTCCATTTCTGCCCTGCCTTCATTTTTGTCTTTATTTTTACTTGTTTATTTTACAAATGGCATGTTTATGTTAGTGTATAGTCTAATATATTTCTGTGCCATTTCACCGTATTTTACATTAATTCATAATAATATTGTTTTCTGGAAAACAATATAGTGATGTTCACAATTGACATCCGCGACTGTATGCACAGCCATTTGTCATTTCATAGCAGTTTGTCATTTTACATGACAAATTGTGGCTTTGAATGACTTATAGAAACATGACTTATGTAAAATTTTCTCTTTACCCAAATGCAGATCTATATTTCTGCTATTCATTTCCGCAACAATTGTTTGTAAGCGACACTAATTACATTTTATCATTAGGACAGATTAATTCTTAAAGTATATACAATAAATGTAAAGCTCTAAAAAAAACATCAACAAAAACGTACAGGACTTTATTATGCCCAATTTCTTGTGGAGCAGTTTAAAAATAAATATTTACTTCTTTGAGGGTGGAATGCAAACTCACTGAGTTTTTAATGTTTCAACAGAACCATATTTTAATTCTCTTAGTTATGTAATCCAGCCACCTACTCACATAAACTTCATAGAATCAAATACTTGTGGTTCCTATGCATATCAGCCAAACTAAAACAAATACTTACCCAAACAACCTTTTATTTAAGGCATCCTTTAACAGCATAGACTTGTACTTGGTAGCTTTAATTTTATTTGGGAATAATGAACTATTTTTGAATTGGAACTGAGCAAAATAGAATTTTTTGTTCTATTTTGAGGAACTGAAAAACTCCATTTTTGCTTTAGTAGAGTGGTAGCAATGTGCATTTTTCCAAATAAGGTTTTCATTAAATATTGTTGAGAGTACTATAGCAATACTGCGTTTGCCTAAGCTTTCAGTACTTCGTCTTAACGGTAATTTTGGCGAAGATTATTGAAGTGGGCTGCTGCGTTTTTAAAAACTGGGTCAAAGACTCCATTTCCCACAATCCAGCTGCCCATTCTTCGTCGTCGAACAAAAACGCGGAAACAAAAGAACTAATCAGTTTTTCAAAACAAGCAACGAGTCGGCATAAAGTGAGCCGTGTCGTGGGTGACAGCTTTCAGAGTTCAGACCGTAGCTTCTCATAACCCACTCACAAAGACTTAGCATGGCTTTGAAGAGAATACAGAAGGTGAGAACAGTCGTCTTTTCCTAATTTGTTTAATGTGCCCGACAGGATGAAGCTATGCGGCGGAAACGCCTATGTAATGTTAGCCATCTGTTTGTTAGCCGTTTCTGGTGGCTGTTTGTTGTAACGCTCATTTTGTCGACTTGGTACAGTTAGCAGGCTGCTTCAGCAGTCAGCTTTTGAATCAATCGAACTTTTGATTAATTTGTGTCTTTAAAAAAAAAAAAATCATATTTCCTGTTGATGTGGCTGATTTGCAGAGTGTGGTGAACCGACATGAAGACACAAGCCATTTACTGGACTTGTAAAAAGGCTCACATTTGTACATGTGATGGCTGTATGCCGAAGCTTATTGTGCTATCAGCAAGCGGCATTATGAAAGCATTAATGACAACACATTTTGGGTTGGTTTTTCATAGCGTAGTATAGTTTCCTCCCCAGTATGCTTGTTTGCTAACACTAGTTGACACTTAAGTAAAAGTAAACGTGTGTGTAAGCATTGATATTGTTAAGGTGGGCAAAATAGTAAAGTTTTTGTTTTCAGGAGTTAAATGACTTGCAGAGAGACCCTCCAGCTTCATGTTCTGCCGGACCTGTAGGGGAAGACAGTAAGTGTGAGGATCTGCATCTGTTAGCATCTTTAGAAACCATCTGTTCTTTTCTCTATGTTTTTAATCCTTGAATTAGTGCTGTATCTTTGAGACTGAGTTGTGACTCAGATGTTATGTGTGTTAATCACGTAACCTGATGTTTGTTTATCTTTGCTTCCTTAAGTGTTTCACTGGCAAGCCACCATCACAGGACCGGTAAGGTGTTTCTGCTGGATTCTGGATTTGCTTGCAGCATTTTTAAAAACCAAATTGCTTCTAGATCTTTAGACAATAGTGTTTTTATGTTGACTTTACAGCTCTTTCTGTTGTGTATGGAGAACACAGAGTAGCATACTCTACCGTAATGTTATTCAGTGAAGCCCATGGCGCTGTTGAGCCACAAATATTGGGCATGCTTTGGCAATAATCTGCTCTTATGTTTCAGAATGACAGCCCTTATCATGGAGGAGTATTTTTCCTTTCTGTCCATTTTCCCACTGACTATCCCTTTAAACCACCAAAGGTAAAATTAGAAATGTCTTTTAAAACTATCAGATATGAATGTTTAAAACATTTTGTCAGATATAAACTTGCTACATAAAAACATCAACTACAGTCTCATATAGCTGGACTTCAGCCACATTGTAAAAAGGAGCCATTTCTTTTTTTTCCCATTTTTTGGGCTTTGTTTTCCTCCATAGGTCGCCTTTACTACAAAAATCTATCACCCAAACATAAACAGCAATGGCAGCATTTGCCTTGACATCTTGAGGTCTCAGTGGTCCCCTGCTCTTACGATTTCAAAAGGTAACTAAACTTTGTATTTTGCCAATTCATTACAGACTTCACTGCAACAGATGTGGGTCAAAATGATACACAACAATACAATTTTAAATGTAAATTGGTTGAAGGACAAAAATAAGCCACACGTTTAATACTGATCCTGCCTCAGTTTGAACCTGCTTTGACAACTGATGATTTAAGTAATTTTCTGTCATTTACTTGTTACTGAATCTGTTGCACTGCAGTGGAATTCTTTCCTTTTATATTTATTTTATGGTATGTAGGGGTGGGCGTTTATGGCATTGCCTTGGGGAAAAAATGGGACAAAAATTAGTAATTGTGTTATATTAAACTGTTGGCTTACCTCAAAACTGACTGTATAATTGAATAGCTGGAGAAACGGTCTGATTTATTTATTTTTATAATTTCCATGAAGTTATCAATAAATGCAGCATTTACATTTAAAAATATGACTTAAGTACGCTTTAATAGCATAGTTGTGCAGCGTAACGTAAACATTGAAGGGAAGTGCCCTTTTTCAAATTGCGAAATGTTATTGTTAGAGCAGTGTGAAGAGTCTTTTTATTGTCACTGTTATCATATTTGCAATAGATTGCACAAAACCTGTGAAAACAGGGTACATATCCTCCTTATGTCCTTTTTGCTGAGTAATTTTGGTTTGTTCAAGGTCACAACCTGTTCCAAAACGGGAACAGAATCAAAATAATGGAAATAGATTGTCATATAAATTTTCAGGTATATGAGATTTTAGCTTTTGTGGCAATTCATCACCACAACACATTCCAAGATAATTTGTTACAGTGAGAAATAAATGGCTCCTGTTTAATTTGCACCTTCATTTTATCCCTTTTGCTTCGACTTTGGGACCAGTAACCACCAATTTTATACAGATGTAGTCTGACATATCCTTGCATCTCTCCTTGTATTTAACTATTTCCATAAATTTTTGAAACGATTGACCATGAAAATGCTCAACTCTCATCTTTCTCGCATGCTAATTCCAGTTTATTTTATTTCTTTTTGTTCTGACGCAAGTGTGGGCTCGTTGACACTTATGCCAGATTAAGATACTTATGATCAAACCAGGTCATAATTCTCAGTGACCTGCTGCTCTTTGTTAAATATAATATAATAATTAGCCATATTAGCACATTTCCTTGTAATATGAATTGGTTGCACGAATGACATAAAGTGAATCCAAAAAGGTGGGATCCACAGTGGCAGCAGCTTAAGAGATCCAAATGGGTGAAACGAACAGCACCTAAATAAATTGATACACTGTGATTTAAACTGCTACAGCTTTCCCTGTATGATGGTGTATTGCCAAATGTATGCCATATTGGTCTAAATGTGAGGGAATTAAAGGGATTTTTGTGAAATGTCAATGTGATGTCTTAAAGATATTTGTGTTGCTTTTAATGTCTTCTTATTCTGAATAGCGCACGTTCAGAGATGTCCAAGTGCATCAGGACCATTTTTTCAGAGGTTCCAGAGTCTGGCAATTATTAGCCAAATCAATTAGAAATTAGGTGAAACTTTCAATTTCTTGTCTTGTTTGCACCTCAGAATTCCAGCTGCTTTAAAGTACATTTTAACCTGAGAAGAATGTTATTAGGCTGTGATGTTTGAGTTGGGGTTGTGTCAGGTCTGTGCGTGAGGCGTACATGTGTGGTATACATGACATGTGAGAGCTGCAGCAGAGTCTTTCTATATGTCCATGTAAGAGCTGTCTGGTATATGTGGTGATCAGTTTGTGTTTGCCACAGTGTAGCCAGGCAAAAACAGAAGTGTTGCATTTGTTTTCCTATGCCATTAAAACAAAAGGCATAAAAGAGTTTGTTTAGAAGTATGAAATGAGGGTGTTAATTGCAAACCGACCTTGAAGACTTGGTGTGGAGTTGTTCCTTTTTCTTGAGAAACTCTTAGCTGAAATGCAGTCAGAAAGGTAGAAACGTGAGCATGTGTGTATCGGATATCTGTTTGGAGTGCACAAGAGGCAGGGGAAAGATGGAGCATACATACCATAAGAAAATCTCCCTTTTTTGCTTATTCGTTTTCTTTTCAATAGATGGCACCTAGAAAGTGTAAAGCAAATTCAAACAAAAAAGGCACTTCTTTTACACACTTTTTTTTTTTTTTTTTTTCAGTTTTATTGTCCATCTGCTCCCTTCTTTGTGACCCAAATCCCGATGACCCGCTCGTCCCTGAGATTGCACAGATCTACAAGACAGATAGACAAAAGTAAGTGTCTTGGCATTTAATTATCTGACAAATCTCTCATTTTATTTTTTCTTTCTAATTATGTTTTTTTTTTTTTGTCCTCCTTAAGGTATAACAAACTAGCTAGAGAATGGACCCAGAGGTATGCAATGTGACGGAAAAATATAAAGCAACAACTTCTGCCAGAACTTCTCAACAGATGACAGTACTGTTCAAGTGCTTTCTCCACACTGGTTGTAACTGAGGTGTTTAATATGCTTAATGCACTTTCTCTACTGAGGTTTTACTTGACTTACCCGTTTTACTATTTTGGCATTATTGGGATTATTATTCTGAATATTTTATTTGAAGTGTTGCGGTGGAGCGACTGTATGTTTCTTTAAACAGATTTGTATTTATATTTTTCATTATCTTGAAATAAAGATATTTAGCAGAATATGAATTCCATTTACTTTTCTTTTTATAAAGCAACCCTCATTCAGTGTGTTGCAGCAGGACTATTTCACCCCGTTATTGTCGGTTTTCTAGTTTACATGACCACTAGATGGCACACCTCACTTTATACTAACCAAGCCGTTTTTAATGAGGCGTTATCTGTTCCCCTCCACACGATTTGTTTTATTTAATTTTGGTCTATTTGCCAAATGCCTAATTATGTGGACTGTGGTTATTACTGTGTTTTGCTGGAGTGATGAAATAAAAATAGAAAGGATGTTCTATAAATTAAAATTGAATTATCTTCTCCAACAGCTGTCCCAATGTTCTTGTACAATTAGCAAATACAGATTATTGAAGATGTTCCAGTTTCCTTTTAAAATGTTCATTAGTGTTTGTTTATGTGAAGGGATGCAAACATGCTTTCCCAGTTGTTTGTTTTTCATGTTTTACAGTTAAATTTTTGCAGTTTACAAAACATTATTTTTTTTTTTTAATCTTGCTATACTTTAAAATATCATTAATATTTTAGCATAAAGTAAACCTCATTTCAAGGAATGACATTATGTCACAACAAAATAGTTCTGAGTTCTAGTCATATAACCTGCAGACATTATTTATGACGAGGATGCCATTTTATGGTCTGTACTTTATTCTATGCAGCTGTTCATATTGGGCAGTAAATCTGCAGTGTTTACATAAGGTAAACTGGTTTTAACTGTTTTTATCATTTAATTCCTGCAGGATATGAAGATAAATGAGGGTTTAATGATGCAGATAAAAGTCTACATTGAGCTTAAAAGCCATTTTTTAACAGGCCAATTTAGTTCACCAGATCAGATTGTAGTTAGCTGCTAGGTGGAAACCATTTTAGGTGATTTATTATATAGCAAAAAATATTTTTTTGCTATATAATCGAGCATTCATTATTTAAATTGTCCATTTCATTTTATATGATGCAGTAATTATAATGAATAGACATGTTGCAACAGACAAGTTCAGTGGTTATATATTTGTATATTTCAAACAATTGGGTGCACAAGCTTAAATTTGCAATGAATTTTGTCTAATCTACGCCGGTCAAAATAATACACACAGCCCCATTATTATCCATCCATTCATCATCTTACACGCTTATCCCTAGTGGGGTCACGATGGCTGCTGGTGCCTATCTCCAGCAGTCAATGGGCAAGAGGCGTTGACTTAGGCGATCCTGCAATGGGCAGATGGCCAGTCCATCGCGGGGCAACACAGAGACAGGATTAACAATCTTTCAGACACACACACACACCTAAGGAGAGTTTAGACAGACCAATCAACCCAACAGTCATGTTTTTGGACTTTGGGAGGAAGTCAGAGTACCCGGATGTACAGGGAGAAAATGCTAACTCCGTGTAGAAAGACCCTGCGCAGGGATTCAGACCCAGGACCTTGTTGTTGCAAGGCAACATTGCTACCAACTGCCTCACTGTTCAGCTCACCCCATTATTATTTAAGTAAATATCCCATAGCAAGTGACAGAAACTATATATTTGAGGCAAAAAGACCTTGGCATGATTTGGACTGGATATTTGTCTATCATTTTTGGCAGGATTACTAATTAGTATATCTAAACAGTAGTGAGTAAATTTTCTTCTAAAATTGGTTGGCTTCTGCAAGCCTATCAATTTAAAAATAAGTTTTAGCACTTCTAGAAGGACAGGTAAAATATCTGGAAGAAACTTGCTGGTAGCAACAAATGGCATGTGATTTATCGTCAGCATGCTAACTGGAATAAGAAAAAAGTCTAGCAATCAGATTATGGCTGTCATTATTGATCGCAAAGACTTACTTGCCTGCTGAGTCAGAATCACACCTTATGTACACTCACTGGCTACTATATTAGGCACATCTGTTAAGTTGTTTGTTAAAGCCAATAGCAAATCAACCATGCACATGGCAGCAACTCAAGTAGTGAATTTAGACAAGTAGATGTGGTGAAAATGGCTTGCACTGAGGAAGAGTAGTCATTTAAGCGACTTTTAAATGTGATGTGGCCATTGCTGCCAGATGGGGTAGTTAGAATATTGTATAAACTGCTAATGTACTGGGATTTAACGCACAGCCATCTCTTTGGTTTACTGAGTGGTCCAGGAAAATGTCTAGCTGTGTGGATGAATTTCCTTATTGATGATTGAGGAGATTAGCCAGAATGGACAATAGAAAAAAACAACAATAGCTAAAATAACCAACTTATAATCAGGGTATGCAGAACACCATCTCTTGAATGTGCAACATGTTGACCTTGAAGTAGAAGGGAGAAACAGCAGCAGACCATAACATTCATGTTAACTACCAGAAAAAGAAATCTAGAACCAAAACTTACACAAGTTCACCAGAACTGGCAACATGTTGTCTAGCCTAATGAGTCTCAATTTGAGCACCAATATTCAGGGTCAGGATTTTGTGTTAACAACATGAAAGAATGAATTCATCCTGCTTTTATTAACAGTTGAGACTGGCGGTGGTAGTGTAATGCTATGGGGGATATATTCTTGGCACACTTTGCGCTCTTTCCGACCAACTGTACATCGTTGATGTACATAAAGACGGGTATGTCTTCATCAAGACATACCCGTCTTCTGATGGCTATGTTCAGCAGGAAACATCATAAGCTGAAATCCTCTCATACTACATCCTTGAACATGACGAGGAGTTCATTGGACACTCTGGTCACCAGATCTCAGTCCAATACAGTGGCTTTGGAAGGTGGTGGAAAAGGGGGTCAGCAACGCATCAGTAGAAACTGCATAAGACTTCACTCGGGCAGAATCTAGTACATGTAGGGTGTTCCTAATAAAGTGGCCAGTGACATGTAGCATCTAATTTCAAAGATGGCCTGCTCTAAACGTCTCTTTGGTTCCGTTCATGCATTGGTTCCCTGCGGGATTCGAGACGGCCTCGTGTTTTCTTTTAATACTTTAAAAACTTTCGGATCCACATGTTTTGAGGTGTAAAAGTGGCTGTAGCCGCTTCTTTCAAGTGATGCATGAAGTTGCTCAACCAGAAACAACAAATGAAATCCAGAGCCTTTCTCGGAACCAGTAAAAGTTTAGAGATCTTCGCAAGAACCCGGGGGGATGTACTAAAACTTTCTGGGAGGAGTCTGACACGTGAAACTTTCCCGAGGAGCCGCTTGGTATGTGTGCTGGTAGAGGCTCCGTTAACTCTGCAGACAGACGAACAACGGCGAGCGGATCTCTGAGCTGCTGCTGCTGCTGTCTACTTTTAGGAGTCTGTCCAATGGGGGAAAAACGACTGGGCTTGAAGTAAGCGCGGAGGAAAAATTATAAAAAAATATATATATAATAAAAACTTCGACTGCCCTACAATGAGCACGCACGACGCCTCGAAGTGACGGATTTTTTTTTTAAGTTAACATACGTCTGTTTTTTTTTTTGTTTTTTTTTTATTGTCTTTTTTATTTATTTAACTCTAGCTTTAAAAGTCAAATCGCTGTGGCCCCTGGAGAAAGTTACCGTGCGGCGCCATGGCTGCCCAATGCGACACTCTGAGCGGATACTTGCAGCAGCAGCAGTCGGACCAGGGCTCAAACAGCGAGCGCAGCACTGACTCCCCTCTCCCCGGATCAGAGGAGGACCTCAGCGGGCCCCATCCGCTACCAGACCCGGAGTGGACAGAGGAGAGGTTCCGTGTGGACCGTAAGAAGCTGGAAATCATGTTGTTAGGTAAATGAATGAATAAAAACAAAGAACTCCAGGGAAGCTAATATGTCCTACCTTCACTGTTAAATATATTTGTAACAAAGTAGCAACTACTCTACTCTTTCAGATACTTAATTGATAGGCAAGTATGGTTGTAGTGGCGGACATGTTGGTTTTTCTTGATACCATGTGGCACAAAATTAAGTTTCTTGTGCATTATTTGGAAGAATCAATCAAAGCAATTAAGACAAGGCAATTAATGTTTCCAATTATTGCTTTGTGACTTCAACGCCAGTACATAAAGTAGCTGAAAAGGAAAGTAAATTATAGATTTTTTTTTTTTTTTTTTTGTGATTTGTCGTTGGATGAGGTTCTAAATTTAAAGAAGTTAAAGAAGAGTTTCCCTGTTACTCATGAAAGTTGTAGCCGAACTTACGTGCTCCGACCACAAGGTGTCGCCACACAAGTTCCTGTTTGCTTTTCTTGTGTGTCTGTAGACTAAACTGAAATTGACCTGAACGTTCAGTTTACTTGCTTCCTAGCAGAAGAGCCTCCTTATGCGAACAGCTGATGAAACAGGCTTGGCTCATCTCAAGGTTTTCATGTTATACTCTTTCTTTATTGCCAGTGCCTCCATTCATCATGGTTGCTTAAAACATAACTGATTCCTGCTGAACTGCCAGGAATAATGTGAGCTTCTCTTAGCATGAAGAGTGGGTTAGTTTTAGAGTGACACTGTATTATAATCTTGACTACAACCCTTGGCATTTATGTCAAAATCTAAAACAGAAATCCACAACATGATTTCAATGGCGTATTTAAGGCAAAAGCAGCAATCATTCCCATTTCTGCACTGTCATCATCATATGTTGCAGCATCAACATATGTAATATTGCAGTGCATAGTATTGGTGGGCGATATGGACTTGAATCACAATTTATCACAATATTTTGTGGTACTATTGTGATAATGATAAATGTATTGAGAAGAACTATTATTTTGTCTGAGGTGGCTGTGACTGAATGGCACAGCTATCACAGCCCCACAAACACAAATACCACTCCTGAAAAACATATTCATTTGTAATATGCTTCATTAGGACACCAGTAACATAAAAAGTGTGATTTGTATCACCAGACTTCACACTGTAACTGTAGTAAATCATATTTTTAAATTTATTGATATTTATTTACACTCTCATTGATCAAACAGTGGCGTAAACAGTACAAATAATAATCTTGAAAATATGGACAGATTAGGTTTTTTTTTTAAAACATCATCAATTGGAAATTATTGTGATGATGATAAGTCAAAATACTTATCATGACAAGAAATTTATCACAATAAGTGATAAACTGTATTGCTTAGATGGCTTAAAGGCAACATATTGTAGGCTGTAACATTTCAGAGGTCATATATTCAAATTCTACTTCCTTATAAACTGACCACATCTTAAAGACAGTGACGGTCTAAAAGACCATCATTGTCTTTAAGACTCACTTCTCGTGTAGATAGTGCTGACTAAGATGCTAAAGTCCAAGGATAGTATAGAGACAGTGTGTTGATGTAAATAGAAAATGTTACATCAGTAATGCCTGGGTTAATCACAATCAGTTCCATCATTGATATATTCAGACATAATATTGCAGGTTTATGAATTAGTACTGCATACAGTCATTATTATGTCATATTTAAAAAAAACAGAGTAAATGCTTGCTAAATTTAGAAGCAGTAGTTTTCAAGGGCATATTTTGCTAAATATACTTTTTTGTCAATCTGCTACAGAGTAACACAAATGTAATAGCATGATATTAGCTGGTTAATTACATAACATACATAGCTATCTAGTAGGGATGCATGATTTTATTGGCATGGTATTGGTATTGGCCGTTATTAGCTGTAAAATTTAATATTGGACATCGTCAAAATAACTCATATAAAAGGTGTTCTTTTTATATGGCAATGATGCATGCAGCCCAGCACAACGTCATGCGCGCGTACCTGGTCTGATCACGGCGGGACAGCAGGACCAAGTGAAAATGTCAGCGGTGTGGAAGTTTTTTAAAATGTCGGGAACTGATAGCAAAATTGCTATTTGTGGTGACTGCTCAGCATCAGTGATGTGCGGAGGAGCGACAGCAAAGTCCTACAACATTTCGAACCTAATTAACCATCTCAAGAACCACTATTCTGACCATTATGATGAGTTCATGGTGGCCAAAAGGGAAAGCGAGAGACAGATTAACCATGGAGAAAAAAAAACCCTCACCAGTAGTCGGTATTACATGCTTTGGATAAATACTAGTATTGGTATCGGTTATCGGGCAAATGAGTTTTAGTATATCGGCATATTGGATATCGACCAAAAAATCCAATATTGCACATCCCTACTTTCTTGTGCTTTATATCGGTGATAGCATGATGCTGCTACCATTAACATATTTGTTCTTATTTTTTCTAGAGTATTTATAGATTTTTTTCTAAGTGTGGTAGCCATCTGTCTAGCAGTTGAGTTGCAGTGGGAATTTACAGGTGAGGGAGGAGCATAGCTGTATACTGCTCTATTGACTCTATAGGGAATCGATGCAGCTCTCTGTGTCTCAATGCTGATAACTGACCCATTCATGTTTAGTAACAAGCCTCTCTCTCTGTCTGTGTCTCTAACAATTCTTGTGTGACGATAAACAAATATCTTGCAAAAAAGGCTGAGTTCATTTTGTCTTTAATTTCAAAACAAGAGTAATTTTGATTCATTGGGTTGGTGGAGCTGAAGTCGCTATCGGTATCACAGGAACACAGTTGCTGCGAACTGCTTTGAAGCTACTTTCTGTGTCAAAAGTTTGCAGAACAGAAAACATGGAATATTTCAAGTGTTTCAATGTTGCACTTAGTTTAAAGTGCATTCTGTGTAATGGGATTTTAGGAGGCCATCAGTAAATTTTATGGTGTTCTAATATAATACTTTGGAAAGCAGCTGGTCTTATTCTGAATACAGACAGATGTGTGCATGCATGTGGCTCCCCTCGAGAATGTCCTGGTGGCTGCCTCGCTGCTTTGTACATTCCTCAAAGCTCCATGTCATCTCGATCTCTTCCAGGAAAACAACTTAAGCAGGGGCCGGTCCCGAGTCGGAGTCCTCCGGACATACCATGCGCCACGTCACACAAGCTTACCCAAACATTTCTGTTTGTGCTGTTCTGCATCTGTGTATGTGACATGATGGAGCTGTCTGGGTGAATCTCAACAGTTTTTCAGTTTAGCCTCTTAGTTTCTTTTTGTGTTTTTTTTCCTGCCAACATCTTGTTTCCCAATCTTGTCTTTATTACGTCATGGCTGAAACGGCTCTTGTTGACTTTGCAGTTTGGATGCAGATTGGAAACGTCTGCTCTGCTTCAGTCGCTGATATGTCAGACTTTCTCACCCTTGAAACGGCTTTAACTTTTGACCTTTGCCCCCTGCAGCTGTTAACAAAATATTTTATGTATGTGTACTCTGGTGACAAGTCAGTAGAGGATGCGCAGTAGAATTATTTTATAAACAATCATTAGTAACTGCAAAAAAGTACAGAATCAGACCCCTTTTTTTTTTTTTTAGCTTTGTGCAAGTCAATTTAGATCATAATGCATGATTCCCTCAGCCTCATCTATTTAAATCAGAGCTCTGTAACATCTGCTTATGCTTTGATTGGATAGCATATATATTTGGATGTGGTAAGGCCAAAGTTTGGACCATAATGAAACCATTTTATGAGAACCCCAGTATATTTTTATATCCACTGTTATATCGACTGTAACGATCTCGCTGCTTTGTCTTTCCCGGAAAATTAACTGCGACTTGACCTTAGAGAACGAGCCAAAGGGTATCATGCTGTAATCACTTCCCACACAACAATAATTCAAATTGTTGGCTGCATCCAGGTAGTCTGTCTGCAGAAGTTTGTTGTTTTCCTTTTAAGCCACACTGAACATCTGGTCTGGAATTGCAAAATATTGCAAATGCTACTGTGAATGGTAAAACTGTGCAGCCTTAAACAATGGAGCATTGAAAACTTCTGCCACAATGTTAGGCAATAATTACAAAACAGAAAGTTTCAGAAAAATTTAAACTAGATGATAATATTTTTTCTGTTATTAGAATTATATTGTTAATTTATATGCATTGTATGGGATTGACTCAAATTAGTGCATAATTGTTAGAAGAAGAAGTAGAATTCATGGTTTTAAGGAAACTTAACATTCTCAAAGGTCTGCGGGTTGAAACTGCTGGCCCTATAGAAATCCAGCATAACTGTCTTCAGAAGTCACATAATTAGGAATTATATTCTATCTGTAATTTATCATTGGTATAAATTAGGGTCAAAAAACTTAAAATTTCAATATTATTGTTTCAATTCACCAACATTTTCAACCTTTTTTTTTGTTGTCCCCAAACCATCAAGGTTTTTGCAACTTTGTAGAATAGATCTAAGCCAGGTGCATCATGGATATTATGCCAGCTCCAATTAAGAGACCCAATGTATTGTTGGTGTGCAGAGTTATTGCGTGGTCTTGAAATATTACAGCCAAGCAGCCGTTTGTGTTTGCAAAACTGCACACTCTGATATTGCAGTGAAAGTTTCTTCTCAACATTGTCTGGAACTTCAATAATCTCTGAAGCCTTCACAGTTGTATTGTGTGTGTATTGAGTGTGTTTTAATGTGCATGACTGCAAATGTAATCTTGAAATTCCCTTTTGACACATTAATATTTTTACATCCTGTAGAATTGTAGAGTATTAGCCTTACTTTCTTTTCTTAAGCTATATCTATGAAAAAGGAAACATGAGCCTTAAGCTCAGTAAAAAATGTTCCTCTGCAGAATAAAGCTGCTGTGCATTCTGTGTGCTTGCAGGTCCATAAGCGAATCTATTCCAAGTGTAATGCGATGTTTCCACCAGGAGTAATTTCACCCCTTATCCACTTCCTGCGTTTTTATTTTTGTACCTGCTTTGACAACTGAAGATTTTAAAGTGATTTTCCCCATGCTACTCACAGCCTGCTGAATTGCAACGCGGTTTACTGAGGGGTCATAATCTCACATATTTCACAAGTGAGTCAGCTGGCCCAAACAATGATCAGGAGCACAGTTAATGGAAACAGGGTGCTCAGTGTTATTTTTATTAATTTTATATATATATATATATA